>OVAX01003857.1:0-15827 GCA_900406405.1 Lepidium africanum | reverse complement strand
TTTCCCCCCCCCCCCATGTTCTATGGTAACCTAGACTCTTGCAACATTGCATCCATCATCACTTTCAGAAATCAATTTTTTCTTTAAGCAACTCCATTAGATGCTGGTGAATATGGAGCTGTTATTTGATGAATAATGTCATTTTCTTTTCAAAATCCATTAAAAGGTCAATCATATTCACATTCTTTGTCACTTCAAACTATTTAATAATTTTGCTAAGTTGATTTTCAATTTCTCGTTTATATTCCTTGAATTTTTCCAAAGTTTGATCTTTGCTATGTAATAAATATACATAACATTATTTTGTGTGATCATGAATGCAAGTTACAAAATACTTTTTAGCCTCGTTTAGTTGGCACAAATTTTAAGTTACAAAAGTCTGTATGAATTAATCATAGAGGTTTAGTTATTCTTTGAACTTGGGGTGATGGTATTTAGTGATTTGTGCTTGTGAGCACACTTAACATTTTTCTTTGCTAGTTTTGCTTTTGGGTATTAAGTTCAAGTTCAATAGCTTTAAGTAGACTTATAATTAACATGCCTTAAAGATTTATACTAAATATTAAAAGAGTCAACGAAATAAGCAACTTAGTTATTTCATTCACTGAAACATCAGAAACATTAGAAGAAGTAGAAGCAACAATAAAATTATTAGCAACAACATCATTATTATCAGCATTACAATAACCAAAAGAAAAAACACCAGCATGATCGTCTACTTCATTACGAAGGACAACTTGTACGCACATCTTGACAATTTTGTCTGTCATGTAGCTTTTGTCCATATACACCCTAAACTTTGACATAATCATTGTTCCCGAAATCCGTTTGATTCTGAAACCATCTTCATCCATTAGAGTTCATGAATTCCTCATATCAAGGCAATGCTTCACATTCTTAAGGGTTATTCTACGTCCAGAGTTAAACTTGAGTACCACTGTGCTAGTTCCAATGACTTTTGACTTTGAGTAAGTGTTGTATCCCCACTTTCTTGGTTGCCTTTGACCATGTTGACTTCAGTGATCACTGTCACGAGATCAACTTCTGTCATATGCACTTGGTCGTTCTTTTTCCCGTTGTTCTTGGACTTGCTCTAACACTCATCAGATTTGTGGCCCAATTTTCCATAGTTATAACATTTCACTCTGAAATTTTTTTTCTTAGTAGGCTAATTATGCTTCTTAAAGTACGTTGAAGAAGCAAGTTTTAGGGAAGACGAGACAATCGCTTTGCCTTTTCCTTTGTCTTATCTTCTTTGACAAACTTCTTTTGCTTGAGATTTGTCAGAAAAAAATCATCTTTAACTGCCAAAATTTGAAACCTTTGCTTTCAAATTTTTCAAGCAACGATCCCATCGTTGGAGCTGTGTGAATCACGAGTATAGGATGTTGCTGTTGTACCATCACTTTGATTAGTCTGAAGGGGGACCACTTCCGAACTTCGTCTCGTTAGCATGATTGTCAATAGGAAAACCAGCTGCATCAACAACTTGATAATCCATTTGTGTGTTTTGGATCAGTCTCAGTGTCTCTTGATAGTTTAGTAGACATCTCAAATGTGTAAAACATACTTGAGGAGACTTATGTTACTTTTAAAAAATTAAAACAATTGGCAGAACCTCTTACAGATTTGCAAATGTTGTTTTTAAATTTTCGTGATTTAAGAAGTGATTAAACGATCTGCAGAATTTAAAAGGATTACAATTTTTTTTTTCTGCTTTTCAAGACTCAAAAATAATTCGTAGAACAGAAAGTTTGCAAATTCTGTTAGTCCCCGAGCTTTTTAAATGCTGATATAGGCAAAAAGCAAACTCCGAAGATAAGCAGAAAATATTTGACTACAAATTTGTATTATCAGATTTTGCTAAGTAATTTTGCCGAACCTTCCTTTTCTTTTGTCCTGTTTTGTAATTTCCAGTTCAATAGATTTTTTTTTTTCTTTTAAATGTGCTAATTAATTCAATTGCGTCTTTGGTTCAAGGACGCTCAGAATATTCTCTCCTTCGTAATTCTCTAAATTCTCTGCTTTTCTCGGTAAGCAAGCTAGTTTTCTTTTGTTACTGTTGATTATTTGGCTTTCTTTTCTTCTACTCCATTGGCGAAATCTTATTGACTCAGAGTTTCAGTCTTCGTGTGGTTGGATTTTAATCTGGTGGGTTTCTCGGACTGTTAGGGTTTCGTTTATTTTGTTCAATTCTTAGGCTTTATGTGTAAGAAGAAGACGAACATCTGGATGATTATGTAGGTTTAGTTTCTCCCTAATCATTTAGAGCAGAGTTAATATATTTGTCATCCTGAGTCAACTTGTCATAGAAAACTTGGGTTTTAAAATTACACTTATTAATATTTTTTTCGACCATATGGGAAGACAATTTTGAATCTTTCTGACTTCATGTGCGGTATGAAATTTAGCCTTGTTTCTTGATTTCCATGTTCTTATCTCATAAACTAGAAATTTTCTCTTCTTTGATGATTTCACTATATAAAGTTGTGTAATTTGCAGCTCCTTGAATTGTGAAATTTTCATGCTTTCTCATGTTCTGTTTACGTTGTCTTCGTTGATTTAGGGAAAAAGATAATGGGTCAAGCTCTGGGTTGTATCCAAGTTGATCAGTCCAATGTAGCAATCAAAGAGACTTTTGGGAAATTCGACGAAGTTCTTGAGCCGGGTTGTCACTGTTTGCCATGGTGCTTGGGAAGTCAAGTCGCTGGTCATCTTTCTTTGCGTGTTCAACAGCTCGATGTTCGTTGCGAGACAAAAACTAAGGTCTCTAGATACACTTCCCTATCATAAGAATTTGAAGTATGTAATGATTTTGTGTTGCTTTGTTATTTAGGATAATGTGTTTGTCACTGTTGTTGCTTCCATTCAATACCGTGCCTTAGCAGAGAGTGCTCAAGATGCTTTTTATAAGCTCAGCAACACGAGGAATCAGATTCAAGCTTATGTCTTTGATGGTCTGTTTCAATATTCTTACGTTGTTGATTCTTCACGTTGTGTTTTTCTTCTCTAAAAACTAATCCACTATTGATTTGTTTATGCACAGTGATCCGAGCAAGTGTACCTAAGCTGGATCTAGACTCAACCTTTGAGCAAAAGAATGACATTGCAAAAACCGTTGAGAATGAACTTGAAAAGGTAAAATACTTCCAAGCCCCCTCCTTGAGAGGTTTATAAAAATATAATAATACATAGGGTCTTATCTCCTGTTGTTGATATATATAGGCTATGTCGCATTACGGGTATGAGATAGTTCAGACACTTATTGTGGATATCGAGCCTGATGTGCATGTCAAGAGGGCAATGAATGAGATCAATGCTGGTATGCTAAATTGTTGAAATATAAATGTTCTTAAAACTATATTTGCTGATAATCTTACAATGTTATGTTCTGATCCCGGGGGAAACATAGCTTCTCGAATGAGAGAGGCAGCAAGTGAGAAAGCTGAGGCAGAGAAAATTCTGCAGATCAAGAGAGCGGAGGGAGAAGCTGAATCGAAATACCTTTCAGGTTTGGGTATAGCCCGTCAGAGACAAGCCATTGTGGATGGTCTGAGAAACAGTGTACTTGCCTTCTCTGAGTCTGTTCCAGGGACGTCTTCTAAAGACGTTATGGATATGGTTCTGGTCACTCAGTACTTTGACACATTGAAGGAAATTGGTGCCTCTTCAAAGTCAAACTCTGTGTTCATACCGCATGGTCCAGGTGCTGTTAAGGATATTGCTTCACAGATCAGGGATGGTCTTCTTCAGGGTAAATCTGCTGAGTAGAGATCTCAAAGTACAATAGCTATTCAGGGTGTAGTTACGTTGCTACTTAGTTTTCTCTTTAGCGGTTTGGTTTTCTTTTTCCAAAGTCTATATGGATTCTTAAAGCACTTACCGTTTTTTTTTTCTGGTCTACGTTTGTGGGCTAAATCCACTGAATGGTTTAGAAGGTTTAAGGGTATGCTATGAGCTTTAAAAATAGTTACACATTTTGGGTTTTAATGTGAATTATTTTTTATTTTTTGTGAAGGAATATTCTATTTCTAAGTTAAACAAAAGATGTTAAAAGAATGCATCATTGCATTTATTACATATGAATTGAAGTAATTATCTTTAATCGAAGAGTCTCATTCCATTTTTATATATTTTACATATAAATTCGACTCATTTGTATAGCAAGAATGTAACTCATTTGGTGTATAAATTCTACAAGATCGTTGGTAGAACATTGAAGGTCTAGTCAATTGTAAACTACGAAATTCTGTATTTCCAGAAAAGAAAATAAAACAAATCAAATAACTTGGTAAACAAAAAGTACCAAACTTTTAAAATCTCTACGAAACCTAGCAGCCACTGAGATCTGTGCTTCACGATTCCGGAAACAACCATCTCAACGTTCCAAGGGCATCAATCAGCCGTCAGATCATGAGCACAAAAACAATGTAATAATATCATCAAGAAAAAAAATCACAAAATCGAATTTATTCTAATATCAAAAAGATATTTTAATATAAAAAGTTTACCGACGAGGCAGAGAACGCGAGATGTAAGGCCCACGTAATCACTCGAATCTCAATAAAATGTATCTTCCCTTTCACCAAAACCAAAAGTTATATCGTATCAAACATTTTAATTTTTTTATAACAGAAAAATACCAAAAATATACATATATATATATATATATATATCTACTGGGAGACAATTTCATTCAACATATATAATTAAGGTAAGTTTTGTTACACATTTTTTAAAATTCAAATTTAATAGATAAATCTCTAAAAAAATTAAATTTTAATAAAATATATCAGTTACAAATTCGGTTATTAATTCTATTCTGGTTCGGGTTTAAATTCGATTTTTTGGGTATATAGATTTACGATACATTCTGTTATTTTATCGAGTTCGGTTCACCTACTTTGGTATTTTTGTTATTTTGGTTTTAAGAAATATTCTGAGTTTTTTATTTTCCGTATAGAGTTTGGTACGGTATATATCGAATTCGAGTATTTTTATATAAAAAATTAAAATTTTAAAAAAATTTAATAGAAAAACTAAAATTTGATCCTTGATTTGGTTCTTGTTCGAGTTTGGTTTTTAAAATACATAGATTTATGAATCATTGAGATATTTATATATTTTTCGGTTTCGATTCCTCTGATTTAGAATGATTTTAATTCGGTTTTTGGCCCTTTAAAACAATATCTAAGAAACTATATTTAAAACTAAGCTCGGTATAATTCTAGTATATATATATTTCAACGACTCTCAGTCGTTGTTCTTTGGTGGACTAGATAACAAAAATATCTTCTTCTTCCTTCTCCTCTCTCTCGTTCACGAAACTGGCCATGTCCACCGTTTCCATTAAGCCTCTTCCACACCATTGTCATCGTAGCTACTACTCTAGAAGCTATATTGGAACTAAGGGTTTCTTGCTTTCCTCGTTGAATCTCCATTATCTTTTCACTTCAAACAAACTACATGCAATTGGTTCCGGAATGAGCTTAGGTTCTCGCAGCTCGACATTCAGAAGTCCTGTCTCGATTCGAGCTAGCTCTTCTGATACTTCGGTCGCAGAAACTTCTCTATCGGGTGATATCGTCTTCAAGGAAGTTTTCCCTGTCCAGCGAATTGAAAAGGTTCTCCCCTTCCCGAACACATTCACATATACCGTTTCATTATGATTTTTTTCGCAAGTATAGCTTAATTATGGTCTCTGTTGTGAATAGGATTGCTGGTGCAGGTATATTATTTACGTAATTTGATTAAATATAGTTTTCATGCTGTTCTAGATCGAGTCGATTCATTGATTTTTGACATCATTGGTTTTAGTTTGTGTTTTATTTCGCTGAATTTCATGGGATTGAGTTCGATTTTGGGACGATAGGCAGAAGGAAAGATTTATGTTCGATTGAATCAAGTGAAAGAGAAGAATTGGCAGCTAAGTGTTGGATGTAGTCTTTCTGGAAAATGGATTTTGCATTGGGGAGTGTCATATGTGGGTGATATTGGCAGGTCCTTTCCTTTTCCTTCCTACCTTCTTTTGGTTTACTTTTTTATAGAAATTGACTGATGGGGTAATTTAGTTCCCTTTATGTTGTCAACCTTTTCAATTTGACAGTGAATGGGATCAACCTCCGGAAGATATGAGGCCACCTGGTTCAATTGCCATTAAGGTACTACTCAGCGGTTTTCCCCTTCGCCTGTACTTACTTTCGTTACTCGTTGAACTTTTTTTATGTTGTATCAGGACTATGCCATAGAGACACCCATGAACAAGTTATCCGAAGGGGATTCAACTTATGAAATTATTATTAATCTAGATCTGGAAAGCTCAATATCAGCCCTCAATTTTGTTTTGAAGGTTCTGTTGCTTGTACACTTTGAAACAAACTAATTGTTCTTTAGCCCGTAGTTGTGCACTAATTGGAACTTTTTTTTTTCCAGGACGAAGAAACTGGGGCATGGTATCAGCACAAAGGGAGAGATTTTAAGATTCATCTGGTGGACGATGTTCCTGATAATGGAAATTTGATCGGAGCAAAGAAAGGCATCGGTAAGTAGCCAGGTTATTATATCCTTTCAGTGTGGACTACTCTTCATGCTATATATACAATTATTCATCGAAACACAGGTTTATCATTCTTACAATGGGCATTCTTTGTCTTTGTACGTATAGCTATGTCCTCATTTATTTCCAACAATGTAAAATTAAAAATTTATCAAGTGATTTAACGAGAAGTTGAAAGAGCAACAGAACTTCCTTAAATATTCAAATCTGATTGAGACTTGCTCTTTTCTTGAATCTTTAGGTGCCCTTGGGCAGCTCTCAAACATCATTGTAAAACCAAATGAAGCCAGTGCAGATGTTCAAGAAAAGAGCAAAAGCTCGTCTGATTTTAAACAAGAAAGAAAAGTACTTGAAGAGTTTTATGAGGAGATGCCAATTAGTAAACATGTTGCCGATGACAACACAGTCAGTGTCACTGCAAGGAAATGCCCCGAAACATCTAAGAACATTGTATCCATTGAAACTGATCTACCTGGTGATGTTACTGTCCACTGGGGAGTTTGCAAAAATGGCAATAAGAGATGGGAAATTCCAGCTGAACCTTACCCTGAAGAAACATCCTTGTTTAAGAACAAGGCATTACGCACTCGTTTACTGGTAAGTGTAGGAGTATGTTCCGTGGAAAGATATTAAATTTCAGCTTTAAAATCTGGCAGTAACCACTTTGTTGTGTCTTTCTTATTTAAGTCTGTGAGAGTAAAAGTTTGTTCTTGCTTAGCACTTAGCCATGCTGATAACAGTCCAAGCTTGTTGCAGGTTATATAGTCCTAGTTTTAAATCTTAGTATTAGGCTGGTTTGCAACACTATAGATCTGTTCTTAATTTATAATGCACCATGATATATATTTCCTTTGGATTGCTTACTTTTACCACGTGATGTCATTACTCATGTCTTTGCTGCTGCTTCCAGAAATATATGTGGGTACCTATAGAACATTTTCATATTTTCAACATAGAATCGAAATCTTCTATTTACCTTTCATATTATATTATTTTATGTTACCATCAGTGACATTATCTATGTATGTATGCATATGAACATTCTGCAGAGAAAAGACGATGGAGATGGATCTTTTGGGTTATTCTCTCTAGATGGAAAGCTTAAAGGATTATGTTTTGTTCTTAAGTTAAATGAAAACACTTGGCTTAATAATAAGGGTGAAGACTTCTATGTCCCTCTCTTTACACCAAGTAGCTTACCCGTTGAAAAAGAAGTTGTTCAAGTGAGTGGAAACACACTAAAAACAGATCAAGAAGTGTCCGATAGTGCATTTACTGATGAAATCATCACTGAAATAAGGAACTTAGCGATTGACATTTCTTCTCATAAAAAACAGAAGAAAAATGTAAAGGAAGTACAAGTAAACATTCTTCAAGAAATTGAGAAACTTGCTGCAGAGGCATATAGCATATTTAGAAGCACAACTCCAAGCTTTTCGGAGGAAGGTGTTTTAGAAGCAGAGGCTGAAAAGCCTGAAATTAAAATTTCCTCAGGGACTGGCTCGGGATTTGAAATATTATGTCAGGGATTTAACTGGGAATCCCATAAATCTGGGAGATGGTACATGGAACTCCAAGAGAAAGCTGATGAGTTGGCTTCACTTGGATTCACTGTTCTGTGGTTACCTCCACCTACAGAATCTGTGTCACCTGAAGGATACATGCCTAAAGACCTGTATAACTTGAATTCCAGGTGAGCTTTGCTTAGTTTCTTTTAACTTTTGTCATGAATATGGGGCTGTTCAATGTTCAAGCTACCTTTTATGCATGAACTTCTGGTTAAATGGTTGTTTTTTTGGTTTTGTTTTATATGCATGATAAGCCAGCGGTAGAAATGTTGATTTTCGTAGGAGACTAACAATACTTGGACATTTGCATGATGCAGTGGTAGTCTGTATAAAAAAAGAGAATAACATGCATCTGAACTACCAGTTTTCCCACATTTGTTGCGAATTTCTAGATATGGAACTATTGATGAGCTAAAAGATACCGTGAGGAGATTTCACAAGGTTGGGATCAAAGTTCTGGGCGATGCTGTTTTGAATCATCGTTGTGCACACTTCAAGAATCAGAATGGTGTCTGGAATCTATTTGGTGGGCGTCTGAATTGGGATGATAGAGCAGTAGTTGCAGATGACCCTCATTTTCAGGTATATTTTTGCTCTTTATAGACTTAAAATAAATAAACCTTTGATACAGTAGCTTTAAAGCAAAGAAACCTGCTATTCTTTTTGCTAGAAAGTGAGATATTTGCTGCCAAATTATTGGCTAATGTTTTTGAGGGAGATACTGTGCTTATATGATATCTACCAGCTTGATGATATGATCATTTGATTCATTGATTCAGGGTAGAGGAAACAAGAGTAGTGGAGATAATTTTCATGCTGCTCCAAAC
The DNA here is from genome assembly GCA_900406405.1 of Lepidium africanum. NCBI lineage: Eukaryota > Viridiplantae > Streptophyta > Magnoliopsida > Brassicales > Brassicaceae > Lepidium > Lepidium africanum. Next base: position 6,876 of record OVAX01003857.1, on the reverse strand, counting down.
ATTGATCACTCGCAAGATTTTGTGAGGAAGGATATCAAGGAATGGCTATGCTGGATGAGGTTAGTTTCAGTGTTTTATCTTTAATCTCTGCTAATTGATTGGTTTCCTGATTCCACTCGCTATTTCTCTGATTCACCTGCAGAGAAGAAGTTGGGTATGATGGTTGGAGGCTTGATTTTGTAAGAGGATTTTGGGGAGGTTATGTGAAAGACTACATGGATGCTAGCAAACCATACTTTGCGGTTGGTGAATATTGGGATTCCCTTAGTTACACGTATGGAGAAATGGACTACAATCAAGATGCACATCGTCAAAGGATTGTTGACTGGATTAATGCAACCAGTGGAGCTGCTGGTGCATTTGATGTCACAACCAAAGGAATTCTTCATACGGTACTAATAAGATCTGTCTTGTTGCATTCAATATATAATAGGTGGTTTGTGTTTATGAGATCTGGCAAGCTTTGTGTGTGCAGGCACTTCAAAAATGTGAATATTGGAGACTCTCAGACGAAAAAGGGAAGCCTCCAGGTGTAGTTGGGTGGTGGCCTTCTCGTGCTGTTACATTCATTGAAAATCATGACACTGGCTCTACTCAGGTTTTTGTTTTTCACCATTTTAATAACCTCAAATTATGCTTAACTAAACCCTCTTAACAGTTAGTTTTCTCTGTTATCTAAAGGGCCATTGGAGATTTCCTGGAGGGAAGGAAATGCAAGGATATGCTTACATTTTGACTCATCCAGGAACACCAGCGGTTTTCTTCGACCATATCTTCTCAGATTATCATTCCGAGATTTCTTCTCTTCTCTCTCTCAGGAACAGACAGAAACTCCACTGCCGGAGTGAGGTGAAAATACTTTCAGGGACTCACAATCTCTTAACATATCTAACAAAATTCGACGATAATGAACCTGCTTTGTTTTCTTGATTGTAAATTATAAAGGTGAAAATAGACAAGAGTGAGAGAGATGTCTATGCGGCTATAATAGATGAAAAGGTTGCTATGAAAATTGGACCAGGGCATTATGAACCACCTCAGGGATCTAAAAACTGGTCCCTAGCCATCGAAGGCAGAGACTACAAGGTGTGGGAATCATCTTAAGAAGCAGGTAAATTGTATGTGTGTACCTAGTAAATAAAAATGTTCCTGGAGGAAAAATGTTATCTATATGTTTGAGAGAAGAACCAAAAATAAACTTACCTGGAGATGTGATTAATGTAGGTGGGACTAAAACCATCTTGATTTGTTCCAATTTTTACAATACTGAAAACATATTACTATAGTTGTATAACATTCTGGATGCTTGAAGAGTTTATGCATATATACATGAATAATACGTGTTAAGTTGTATAAACATTCTGGATGCTTAGATGTTCTGTATGTGTGTTATGTTGTCACTGCAGATCTGTAGTGTTTCTTTTTCAGTTTCACAGCAATATAAGATTAATTTGGAATTAATAGAAAAATGTAATGTTGAGTTTGGTTTGAGAAGCTTAAAACTGTAAACGTTAAGCTGCATTATTTATATAAGATTCCAGAGAATACTGTGGAAGAAGAATAGTGATTTTGAAATAAAGATAGCTAAATATATCGCGGTTTGTCTGCATCGTTCTAATATTTTAACATTCAAACGGTTAGATTATTTGTTGAATCGCGTTTTCGCCGATCTGATACTGGTTGGATCCGAGTTAGAGAGACACTTGTACGATAATTTCACACAAATTTACTAAAAAAAGTAAGCTAACATTAATAAATACTTTCAAAAAACTGACTTGGTCTTTATTATAGAGTAGAGGATTACGCAATAGATTCTGGTGTACGATGTGATATATCATTGACTACAATGTCTTATTGTATATGTAAATTTCGTGTATTTAAAATTACAAATATTTCAACCAACTAAATATATTACTAATTGATTAATACCACTAGATTTTAATGAGATCATCATCATGAATCTAGTTGACGGGTTACCGGATAATCCGGTCCTTTTTTTCTAGTTTTCATTAGCAGAGCTATGCTAACCATAACGGAGGCCGAAGACGACTTTTTATCTTATTTTAAGTGCTTCAATTTGTATAAAATATATCTACAATATGGAATACAATATAATTGAGTCACAAAACAATTAGTTATCCTCATATTTTTATTTCAATCTTACATGTTATACAATCAGACAATATGGACTGATTTCTATCAAAAAGCTTACATGTCAACACCATGTTTAAATTTAACATGGTTGATTATAAAGTTGTCATAACATTAAATTACAAAGTTACCTCTAATTTTTAATTTTCTTTTATTTTATTAGAGAAGTGATTTTTATCAAAAAGTTTACGTGTCAACACCATATTTAATTTTAATGTAGTTGATTACAAAGTTGCCTTAACATTAAATTATAAAGTTACCCCTAACTTTAAAATTATATATTTTTTATTTGATAATAAATTAAAATTATTCTAATATTAATTTATTTAGTTTATTATGATATGAATATAGTAACATAGATTTTATAAGATATTATAAAACATAAAATATTTTGTGTTTTTTTATTTAATCTTATTTTTAATATGATAATAAAAATTACAGAAATTACTTATAAATATTTTATTTTACATATTAAAATTATTTTATTTTAATTTAATTTTTTCTTAAATATTTTATTTTACATATTAAAATTATTTAATTTTAATTTAATTTTTTTAATTTAAAATTAATATGTTTATTTTAAAAAATTTTAAAATTATCCAAATATTAGATAATTTTTTTTGATTTAATACTCTTTTCAATTATTTAAATTTTACGATAAAAGTAAATATATATTTTTCATAGTTATCGTAATCATTAATAATTCTTATATCTATTGAAATATTATATCTTTTTCTATATAAAGCAAATATAATTTATTTAAATCCGTCATAAATTTTTTATTCACCACAAACATTCATTCAATTTGTAGTATCTTTTTTTCAGAAGTCTTTTGTCTATTTTTTCTTTTTCTTTTTTTATATCTACTGTTAAGAACTTACCTACTCAATTTATTTTTATCAGAGAAATCAATTCAATATTATATTGCTATAAAACTATGGTGAAAATTTCAGAATATAGAGATCATTGAAAATCAATTGATATCTTTTTGGTCGACGAGAAAGCTAGGTTAAAATTGTGAGTAAATTAAAATAATACGCATTGTAAAATTTTGATTTACAAATTTTTTAATTTTATTCCTAAAAGCATAATAATAATGTTGGAGAAGTATAAATTAATAATATATATAATATTTCATAAATGAATGAAAAAAATATTTAGGAGTCTATTCAACCAATATATTGTGATCATTTAATTTTTCTATATATTTTTAAGGGAACATGAATCTATAAGATTGAAAATTATGAGACTATGAAAACCATTCAAATCAGTTGAGATGATTTTGATATACGAAAAATTTAGCTTAAAATTGTGTATAGACTAAAATAATATGTATTTTCAAATTCTCATTACAAATCTTTTAGTTTTATTCAAAAACATGAAACTATTGAAAAAACGTTTTCATAACATAATCATATGTATAATATGGTTTGTTAAATGAGAGGTTAATTAAAGTAATTATTGAATATTATATTTTATGTATTTGAAATTTTTTCTATAAATTTATTTTTCACATGTCATATTGATTTTATCTTTAATGTTTTTATGTAATATTAATTATTAAAAATTTGATATCTAATATATAAGATAAAAATATTTTAAAATTAATTAAATTAAAAGTATTTATGTCCGTATTCATGTGCAAGAAAATCACCTAGTATTATACTAATAGATTATACATCCGATTTCCGTACCTCAAAGTTACAGTTTTTACTAAAAAATTGGCCACTACATGTTTTGCAAAGACAAAGGCCGTACGTCACTGTTTCTAATATATCAAGTTTTCAACTAAGGTACAGCCTTGATCATTGGTCTGACTTTTTTTTTTCCCTCGAAATTTTATTAAAAATTTACCCATAATGGATCAAAATAGCAGACATACAAACAAAAATTAGCTGAACATAAACCCAAATGTTGGAAAACCTTAGGAGTTAAGGTAACGATCCGATTGAAAGCATCGATATACAAATAGCCGCCAAAGCTGACCGCAGCTTCGATTATGTGGCACCGGAAAGTGAAACCGAGAAACACTCGTCATCTTTTTCTGAAAGCAACTTAGGCATCTTCATATTCAGATCTGAAACAAAGAAATTTTTAACCCGGAAAAATCTAAACAGTGATCTCCATCTCCGATATACACCATCGCTGTCGGGATCCAAACTATTGGTCCGATCTTACGCATCATCTGCTACTCCTCGATGAAAGCGATGAAGATTGACAATTAAAGAAGTGGGATCTCTGATATAGCAAGGGCTAGACATGATACATTGTTCCTAGTGATAATAGAAGATCCGGGAAGGAGAACCACCGCCTGCAAGAGAGAACCTACCGGCAAAGGCCGAATTTAAACCATACTCGCCATCGCGAAGAAACATAACTAAAAACTGAAACAGATGTCGACAGTATGTCGAAAAAAAACTATAAAAAATGGAAAAATAGAAATGATAGATAAACTCTAGTTCTTTCTCTCTGAAAAATTTAGATCTGAGAAGAGAGAAAAGAACAGATAAACTCGTCGGAGAAAAACCTTAAATCGGGAGAACCATTTCTATCTAAAAGAGAGAGAGGCTGATCATTGGTCGATTTTAAAGCCACGTATCGTATATGAATACAAACACACAAAAAAGAAAGAAATTACACTAAATAACCGCAAAAAACTTTAAAATTAGCAAAGTAACAAAGAGAAAAAAATCAATTACTGTATACTGGTAATTGTCATTTTACTCTTATATTAGATTGCTAACAACATTATTATCATATTATTTTTTTTGTTATACGCTTATCTTGATAGTTATCGTTGGAAATAATGAGAACCCCTCTTATTCATCCTTATTCTCCCTGTTATTTATATATATCGAACTTGTTATACGTACAAACAAAACATTATACTGCTAACTATAATATTATACGTACAAACAAAACATTATATTGTTAATTTAGAAAAGTAAAATGGGAAATGAAAGTCAGATTGCAAATTACCCATCTGCTATTATCATTTTCTTAATTATGTACTTATTTGTGGTCATTTCACAAATTCACCCAAAAATGAAATGCATGTAACTAACAAATGTTTTACTTGAAAAGTATATTCCCTTTTAATTCGCATAATTTTTAGAAATTTTAAATGTTTTAAAACATTAAATGTTTGTATTAGTCATTTTAATGCATTCAAATTATAATGACTCAAAAAACCATAGCAAAAATATAAAAACATCTCAATAAAAGAAACACTAAACATCTAAAATTTTCATCTGTCAACGTCACCTTAACCTTCAAGCCTTTTTGTAAATCTGATACCGGTGAACGGTGAATGGTGTACGGTGGTTTCTTTAGCACCATACGGTGGCCGTTCACCCCTCTCTGTCCTCCTGCCATGGTTATTGGCAGTGGTTATAGAGTTTGAGTTTTTTTGGTCATGCTCGGATTTTGAGTCTTCTAGCATGTTTTTGACCCCAGCGAGCTTCATTTCATGTCGTTGGTGCTCAATTGTGTTGTGGTGGTGCACTTCTAACGGGTGAAGGTGTTGTCCGGTTTGAAGCAATTTAATCTTATCCTCATCCAAAAACCTTTGTCCGAGATCTGTTGTATTCGAATACGGATCCAAACCGTCGCTTGGAGTTGAAGTCCTCGCCAGAGAGGTTGCCACCAGAGATGCTTTGCTTAGTCTTTTACCAATTGTTTTCTCTTCCTCTTTCCAACCTTTATACTATATCTTAGTTAATGTGGGTTGGGTCTTATTTGTTAGATCTTGATTTAGCTTGGGTTGAATTTAGATTAGGTCTTTGTGATTTAGATTATCTTTTTTCTTGGCCTAAATTGATTATCTCTTTAGTCCCTTTCTGTTTTGATCATTAGTTGTGCCGGTTGGGACAGTTTTTCTGGATAGGGGTTCGGTTCACTCTTTGTCAGTACTTCAAGACCTGATCGAGGTCTGACCTTTCGTTGCCCTTTATATAGGCATTTACCAGTTAATTTTGTTTCGACTTCGCCACTTCAGGATGAAGGGTCTTGTTCTCTTGTGTCCTTTTATGTCGTTATGTTTGTCTCAGTCTCGCCCTCATCTTGACTTCTTTCCATGGTTTCTGATGCAAGCGTTTTTGGAGGCAAACAACAATTACATTTATAAATCAACAAACGCTTCACAACATGTCATTGCTAGCATTTGAGGTTCGAACCCAAGAGAGTCTAGAATTGGCAACAATAGGACTATGAGAACTTTGATCTAAGCTATAGCAATAGGTGAGGTTATTGGAACTAAAAGACTACAAGCAGATAAACAAGAAGCAAGAATAAAGTAATGAAAAACACAATGAGCAACCACAAAAGCACAATAGACGCTAACAACCTAAACAAGAACAAAAGAATAGCAAACATGAGGCTAATGGATAGGAAATTGATCAAGAGAATGACAATCAAATCAAATGCAATAAGTCTTATTAAGAACCATCCTAGGGCATGAGTCACATATACTAACCCACTCTCATGGCATTAGCCTCTATCTTAGACTATGGACCAAGCTAAATTCTCATTTGCCAATCCAAAGTCTAAGAAGCATTAATAAACTAGCTCACTAAGACCACTAATCCCCAAAGCATCATCTTTCGAAGACTATGGAAGAAAAGCCCACAAAAGAGTCTTTCGGGAATTTCATCGAACACCTCTCAGGCGATGATTTTCCTAGAATCTATCTTTGAGTGGCCAGCTCAAATCTAGCATTAAACACAC
>OVAX01003856.1:0-16655 GCA_900406405.1 Lepidium africanum | reverse complement strand
CTGAAAACAACTGACCTTCAATAGTTGGTTTCTTCATGACTTCCTTTATGTTAAACTTCATTTTGAAGTCATGACCCAAATTCAACTCAATTGTCCTATTCTTCACATCAATCAGAGCACCAGCAGTGGCTATAAAAGGTCTTCCAAAGAGCAATGGGTCCTTAGGTTCCTCATCCATTTCCAAAACAACAAAGTCAGTTGGTATTTCAATTCCACCAACCTTCACAGGGACATCCTCTAAAACACCATATGGGATCTTCACTGACCTATCTGCCAAAATCAGAGATATCTTGCATGATTTGTAGTCACTAAATCCTAATCTCTTTGCAACTGATAGAGGCATGAGACTTATCGAAGCACCAAGGTCACGTAGGCATTTGCTGAAGGATAAAGGTCCAAGTGCAAGGGTCATCAAGCTTCTTTGAAACAATCTTTTTCTGGATAATAACACTGATCTCAGGAGTGAGCACCACCATTCCTTCAACCTCCTTTGTTCTCTCCTAAACTGCATCTTTGAGGAAGTTTTGATATGGAAGGCATCAGCATTAAAGCATCCAGTATGGGAACCTTGAGTTCAATGCCCTGAATTTGCTTATTAAAGAGAGCTTTGTACTTCTCAGCATCATCCTTTTTAAACCTCTGGGGGAAAGGGATTTGTGGTTTATAAGGTGGAGGAACGAATNGGGGGGGGGGGGGGAACTAACTGTTTTTGAGCATCAGAAACTTCAACTCGGTCACCATGCCGAGTCAGTTGATCAAGTATCACCACTGGAGTTGATTTTTCTGCCTTATCCTGAATTAGGCTATCCTCCCCTTCCTGAACATTGCTGTCCTCAGTATCCTTAGCATTCTCTGCATGAATCAACAATTCTCGTCCACTCCTCAGACTAATAGCACTGGCATGATATTCCTTAGGGTTCTGAACTGCCTTGGGGAAGATGCTTCTCCCAAACATGTGCTTTATCTGCCAGAGAGAATGGAAACAATCTAAGCTTAAAGGCATCCTCACTCACTCCATTGATCTTTGTCAATTCACACATATGCTTGAACTCATCCAAATGATCAAGAGGATCCTCATAAGGTAATCCATGAAACTGCCGGATTTGGATCATGGAGATGAGACTACTCTTGATCTCAAAATTATTGCTTAGAATTGCTGGAGGAACAATTCCAAGTCTCTGGATGTGAACACTTGGTGCATCTCTAGCTCCAATTGTTCGTGGCCTCCTCTGTTGAGGTCCATGCACAGGGAGTTGAGTTGAGTGCTCCTTGGTAGGTGGATCCATTTCCACTGAGTGTTCTCTCCCACTGTGGAGACGGTTCCTTTGAGCTCTCAGCTCACGTTGGATCTGATCAATGTTGTCACGGAGGCGTAGGAGATTCTGGTTACCTTGAGAACGCGTCTGGATGCACTGTGAGAAGTAGACTCAGCTCTGGACTCGGGTTGGAAGGCCGAGTTGAGTAGTCAAGTCGTGTGAGCACCTAAAACAGACGACAAAAACAGGACCAGAAATGAGTATAAATGTGAAACAAGAGAACTTGATCTCAGAAAGTTGAAAATCCTGATTGTAGCTAACAAATACCCACCCGGCAACGGCGCCAATTTAATGCAAAGATTTTACTTTCTCCAGTATCCTACTGCATTATCATCATTGCAATACAGAAAGGGTCAATCCAATGGGAGCAACTAGCAATTAGTATGCGATTCAACTTATCTAATTCAAGCCAATTCAGATATTGATTTTACTACTAACCTATTGGGCAAATAAACTAACAAACAACCAAAACAAGTAGGAATAAGATATACAAAACTAGAATCAGATAGCAATAAGGAAAACAGAAACCAAATGATACAAAGTACTAAAGAGCAAGAGTAAATCAGCAGGATAAACAGGTCTCAAGGATGGGAATCATGGATCAGTGAAGCTCCTTAATCTACCAAAGATGCCTAACAAAACGCAAACAGAGGTGATCTCTAGACAGCAAGTTCACAAGTAAATGAATCCATTCTCATGGCAAACAATCTCAACCAGACTACAATCAGAACTAATTCTCATTAGCGAATTATAATCAAGAAGGCATGACGAAACAACTTACTAAAGCCAATAAACACTCTACCATAATCTAACCCATCCTCAAGAACCCTAGAAATATACTCAAAATCCATAATCAAAGGTAAAAGCAGAGAAAATGAAACAAGCAACATAATCATAAAGCAAGATAAAGATAAACAAGATTGATTTGGAAACTGAAATTGCATTCAAAAACTGAAAATGAAAGAGTTTTGATCTGGAAATTACAAAGGAGAGAATGAAAATCAGTTCTAATACAAAAGAGGCATAAAAACGTGGATCCCCTTTCTGAATGCAAAAGAGGGGTATTTATACCCTTAGTAACAAAACCCTAAAGAGTCAAAGTCAGAAAAAAACATAAAGTTCATCCGACTTGGCTATGTGACTTCGCCTCCGCGGGTGAGTCGGATAAAAAAATAGGTGATTCAGCTACCAGCTCATCAATCCTCCTATCATACTCAGCTCCAATTGGTTCCTCAAGGCAAATTACTCTGACTCAGCCACATGACTCTTGTATTTAGGTCGAGTCAACCATCAATTATAGCGTATTCTTCTTGACTCGGCCATTTGACACGTGCATCTGGGCCGAGTCCACCATAACCTTAGCACATCCTCTTGACTCGGCCACATGACTCGGGTATTTAGGCCGAGTCATCCCACAATCTTGGCCAATCGTCCCTTCTTGCTCACCTCTTGCATGATCTCGTCCCCAATACGTCCAAAAGCTCCTGATAAAAACTCCAAAATGCACAATGTATGCAATGCAAGTGCAAACAATGCAAATGAACCAAAAAGAGCTCTAAAATGATGAATATGCTATGAATATGGATGCAAAATGAACTATATTAGAGCTGTGGAATATGCTAAAATGTATACACATCAAGCTGCTAGATGGAGATGGCTATGTTATCATGTCCGACAGATAAAAGGTATAAGGTTTGCTTATATTTATTGTTCTAATATTCTTGTTTCACATGGTTTTAGGATATAGTCACATCGCTTGCGTTGGTTTTAATAAAGTTTAGGTCCACTATGTTTGTTTTTTAGTAAAAGTTGGCTCCACGATGAGTTGTTTTTAATATACATTGGCTCCACTAGTTTGTTTTTAATAAATTAATCGGATTTGTCATGATTTTAGGTGTTTGTCATGTTTTTAATATAGTTAGGCTCCACTAGGTTTGTTTTTAATATACTTTGGCTTTACTAGTTTGTTTGTTTTTAATAAAGTAATCCGATTTGATTTGTAATGATATAGTTAGGCGCCATTTAATTTTTCGTCTTTATAGGTGGTTTGTTTAGAGAGTAATTGACTAGGTGGTTTGTGTTATAGATTACAATTTAAACTTTGTTCAGCATATTGTTTTTGTTTTCAGCATGCCAATATGTCTTCAGAACATTTTTTTGTTTTGTCTTCTATTTTTGTTTTATGAGATTGTAGGATAACATATCTTCTGTTTTTGTTTGGTTAAATTGATGTTAGGGACTGATTCGAGCTATTGACTTGGAGCGTCCTAAAGTCGAGCATTGGATGTGTGTCAGGCACATCTAGGCCTGGGCATTCGGGTCTTTGGGTCGGGTTCGGGCCTTTCGGGTATAAGATTTTTATACCCATTTAGGACCCGCTACAATTTCGGGTCCATTCAAGTTTGGGTCGGTTCGGGTCCAAAATTTTAAGAACCAAAAAATACCCATATACCCGTATACCAAAAATTACCCTAGAACCCGAACCTGGACCCTGACCCGAATACCCAAAAAATATCCATATACCCAAAAAATACCCGACTGTTTTTCATAAATTATTCAAAATATTTGAAAATAACCTAAAATACTTAAATACCCGACAAATATCCAAGGACCCGGACCCGAATTTAGAACCAAATACCCGTATACCCAAAAATTACCTGAATACCTGAGAGAAATTTCGGGTACCCAAGACCCGATCGGTTCCGGGTAGGAACCGGATCGGACCCGATACCCACAGGTATTTAAAAAATGTACCCAATAGGGTAAAATGGTAAGATCTGGACCTGAACCTGAACTTGCTTTTTGGGGTCGGTTTTGGTTCGGTTCTTCGGGTCCGGGTATTATGCCCAGGCCTAGGCACGTCTATGCAAGTCTTAAAAAAAAAGGTTGGGAAGAAGCAATACATGAAGCCGCTTGTTTGGAATTTGGCATGGAGCTACAGCGAAGAGGAATTTACAAGCAACCTGGACAAGATACTCCATTACGACAGAGCCTTGTATGATGCTATATTGAACGAAAGGCCAAGGGAATGGTGCAGAGCATTCTTTAGGTTGGGATCATTTTATGAAGATGTTGAAAACAACTCTGTTGAGTCTTTTAACACTACAATTGTCAAGGCCAAAGGCAAGCCATTTATTCCTATGGTAGAGACTATAAGAAGACTAGCATTGGTTCAAATAGCAACAAGATCTGTTGTGAGTACCACCCACAAAGGAGGTCGTACACCATATGTAGAGGATTTTTTAGCTTCGGAGCATGAGATTACAGTTCAATGTGTAGTGTTTAGAAGCACCAACGACATGTATGAGGTAATTAGATCCGGTTGTTCATACCGCGTGAATCTAGAGAGGAAAACATACACTTGTCAGAAATTTGACCTATGTGGGATCCCATGTGGACATGCGTATGCTGCAATCATCAACAAAAAGCTTGAACCGCATGACTTTGTGTGTCATTGGTTTCGTACTTCTACATGGAGTAGGATATACCAGCATGGTCTGATTACGGTATGAGGTTCAGCCTTTTGGCCTTCCACTGATGGCGCAAATGTGCATCCTCCTCCATCAAGATCAATGCCGGGAAGACCGAAAAAGAGGGCTACGGAGAAGAGGAAGATAGAAGTTAATGAATCTCCCACGAAGAAGAAACCAACTATCAAAAGGACAATGCACTGTAAGAAATGTGGACAATTGGGACACAACTCACAATTCCACAAGGAACCAGTCAAAAAGGTTTGTAATGTTTCAATAATTCTCAATATGTTTTTTGTTTTTTTTTTAAGGCTTCAATCTGTGTTTTATGATTTTTCATCTAATTTATGTTTTTATAAGGCTTCTGAAGGACAATCAAGCCAAGGACATTTAACACAAGGAGATCCAACACAGGGACAATTAACACAATTGTCATTGCAAGATGAAGTTTAAGTTATATTTTTCTTTTGTAGTTCTCGAATTTTAGGATTGACATTATGGAACCATCGGTTTTTAAGATTGTTTTAGAAACAAACAAAACAAATGTTGAAATCTTTTGTGTGGCATTTGTATGTTTGTCTTTTGATGTATTGGATGTTTAAACCTATTAATCTAATCTAAGCCAGTTTGTTTCTTGTCTTTTGTCACTTTTATTTGAATTTGTAAAACCATAATGACATTACAAAACAGGTAAAGTATTCACATGTGCAAACAATAATGTCAAAAGGCAATACCATTACCATTCACCATGTCCACATGTCTATAACTAACATAACAAGACAACAAAACAATCATAACAAGCTGACACAGACGTAACTCCACATGTTGACACAACCATAACAAAACAACAATAGATGGAAGCTCCACAGACATACAAAACAAAACAACAATAGCTAGAAGCTCCACAGACATACAAAGCTAATTTAAGGTCTTGTTTTCATTCATCTAATAAACTTCAAGCTGATGCAGCTGATCATGAAGAGAATAACCAAGACAACTACTATCTTCTTGACCCAATTCTTAGCCTCCACCAAAACCGAATCAACTCTTTCAAATATGGTAGTCTCCATCTCTTTTTGCATTCTCTCATTCTCCAATCGTGTAACCATAAGCCCTTGAGTAAGAGTACCAATTTTTGCATCCAAGATATCAATTTCAGGCATGATTGCATCATCCATTCACCTAAAGACATGGTTGTCATTACTTAGCTACAAGAACAACAAAAAAAACAGTCACGAGATGCAAATTCTAAATCAATCAAGCTTGAATCATATGAGAACATCTACTACTCAATGACTAATTTCAACCTACCCTAGCAGCTGCAACATGAGCACATCAAAAATATTTCCTTTGGGGATTGTCTTTCGATTTGGAGAGCTTCAGTACAATTGCTTCCCCACACCAGCATCTACAAGGAACACCAACGATATTTCCTCCAGGCAAAGCACTTGATGAACCATTGGAGTTGCCTGAAAGATTACTCATTCTCGATTCAGGGAGATAAATTTTCGTCACAATTTTAGGTTTGATCGCGAAACAGAGATTGGGAAATTTTAACAATGTGATTTCGGGTCATATATACAGCACCCGGGTCATAAAAAAAGGTCCAACAAATCGTTTCGGTCCGGTTTTATGTGATTTGAACCAATATTGACCACAATACCAAGGTAACCGTCACAGATTTTCAATTAGATTGTGTGTAGTATGGTTTGGGTGCAATTGAGCTTTGTTGATGAACTATAAGTGCAATTAAACTGACACCGGAAGAATGGGTGTACCAGTTGTTATATCCACAAACTATGGGTGAAAATAGGTCGTTGACCCTATTATTTACGTAACAATTTCTTTAGTGACAAAAAATTAACAATTTCTTTTAGCCTTTTAAGGTAAATATTTCAAAAAAACACAAGGATATGCTATGTTAACAAAAATTAAACATTTTAATATACATTAAACCAATTTCAATAGCCACACACCTTAACAAAATAATATTATCAACAAGATTAGACATAACTCATCTACTTAACCGATCTCATACAGTTACATAAAGATAAGACTTTAAAACAAAATTGGGCTTAAAATTGGACTAAAACCATTATATAGGAGGTCAAGACCTTTATAGAAAATAATAAAGGATAAACCTCTCTATTCTTCGCCCAAAAAAAAATCCCCCCCATTCAAATCTTGATCCAAGAGCATTCTTTCTCTATTCTTCCACCTTTGTTTCCGCACTCATTAACGATTATCATTTTATACAATACATACGTGACTAATGACTTGATTTTTTAAAACTTTTTTTTTTGCTTTAATTGAACATTTGTTTTTTTATTGAAGATCTGTTATTTAAGACACTATTTGGTTTTATGTTTTGATTGGTTTGTTTAGGGTTTCTTAGTATTGAGAAATCTTTCGATTTAAATATGATCCTAATCTCTTCACTTTAGGGTTCATAAGGTAGTTGATTGTGAGAGTGCTCAACGATGTACAACGGAATAGGTCTACAGACAGCAAAAGGATATGGAACTAATGATTATGTTCATATCACTACAAGAAAACCTCGAATTGAGACGACAAATATCGTCTGGATGTTGTCTCAAATAGGTCGTCCAAACGAATTACAGACAAGATTTGTCTGTCCGTTACAGGTTGTCGAAAATGCATAAAGCGTCTGGATATTGTCTAGAATTCTAGAGAACTTCTAGAAGAACTTCTCCTATTTTCTGTAAATCCAGACGGCTTAGTTTGGGACAATTTCAGACATATCAAGAGTGAAAATGTTGAGACAATAAAATTCATTTTGTCTGGAAACTTTAGACAGTTTGAGATAAACATGCGTAGTCTTAACGTCTTTATAGGCGGAAAGGGACAGTTTTATGTGGTCTGGTAATTGGTATAATTTGTAACAAAATTAAATGTCTGAACATTTTAAAAATAGATTTCAAAACGTTTTGCTGATTTTCATTACGCCCTGTATAGTAGTAATTAATTTCTACTGCATAAATTGAAATTGAAACCAAGAACTAAACAAGAAACTTAATTCTAGAACTGGTTCATAAGTTAAGCAAAATGTAGCAAAAAAACAGCATCCGAAATTGTTGTTACTTAACAAAAGGTTGGTATAACTTAAAACCAGAATAGAGTTCTTAAGAGTAGTGATGTTCGTCTACTCATCCTAAGCAAGAACTGTTGGATCAATTCTCTTGAAGAGGTTTTCAAACTTGCGTTGATTCTCCAGCAGTATAGCAATCATGTCTTTCATTCATGCAATCTCTTCTACAACTGTTGGAGGTACCGAAGGTGGTGGAGGTGCATATGACTCTGCACCTGACATGAGGCTACCCAATACACTGTGTCGGCCTCTCTTGGTGCGTGTCTTCTGTAATACAAACAAGAACGAATAAGGAAAACAATTAGTAGGAGTGGTGTCATTGCGAATGAGTACATGCAGTAAAGTCTTAGAATGTACCTCAAGCACAATCTGGTTGATCTCTTCTCTAGTAAGGTCAGGTAATTTGGTACTACAATAACACATTTGAGTTACAGTCAAAGCTTAAAAGAGAATGTAAAGAATAACCAATCACAATTTTTGTAGAAATTATAATGAAGTGGACTAAGAGATGATTCTACAAAGAATAAGTTTGACTTTAACAAAGAATAAATTATACTGGACAAGTATTCTTACCATCAATACTTAACATCTTATATAAAAGTTGAGTTAACTAGTACTAGACAGAACTATAAGCTACAATATGATGATTAAGCTTAAAAAAGAATTGACTATTTGTTAATTTTCAATGGAAAGAAACCTAAAACCACCACTAACAGGAAGATTTAAAATCCATACCTTATTGAGGTATTCAAGATTTATACCTAACAAGAAGAACCGATTTGCTAGGTTTCGAAGGAGTAAATGAAGAGTGAGGAAATGATAATGAGAAAAAACAGAGCAGCCAAATGCATCCTCATCCTCATTTCGTCGGAGCATTGCAGTTCTTCTCAATCGAAGCTGCTAGTATGACATTAAAATATGTAAAGTATTATAATTCTCTTTTCAAAACTCGAAAGCTACATGTTCCAAGTTATACAACTATCTATTGACACTAAAATGATGATCTGTTTTTATCATTTAAGTTGTGTAATACAAATCACTGAAAATGAAAAACTAGAACAAGCAAAATTACATTAAAAAATGAAAGGTACATGATAGAATATACAAAGGCCAAAATCGTGGGGACATTATGGTACAAATCAAATTGAAACATGTGAAGCCAAAATATTTGAATTTAGTTGAGATTTTTACCTAACTAAACCTATGTATTGCAGATTTTCGTGAACCTAACAGAAAGATCTAACCAAAACATTGTCTAGAAACAAAATCTAGGTTAGAATCCAAAACCTTTTTTAAAAAAAAAAAACAAAAAACGAAAAATTTGGAAAACAAAACCATCAATTAATCGAAGATCTTTCCAAACATGCAATGGATGATTTAGGTTTGAGCTTTTATTTCAATATAAAAAAAATAATCAGAGAAAAGAGAGAAGGTAATAAGGTTTGATCTCACCTCAACATTGCAGAAGAGGAACGTAGGCGGTGAAGATGACTAAGTTCACAGCGAAAGGTGATGAAATCGCCGAAAAATCAGGTGGTTCGTGTAACAGGTTATGAGGTAGAAGAGTTATGGAAGAAAATGAAGAGTGTAGAAGATAAATAACCTAAAATATCTTTAACCAGATGGAAAAATAGTCTGAAACTGTCCAGTTACTTTAATTATCGATTTAATTAGTCTTTTATTCTATTTTTCGTATTTGTCTGGAACTGTCTCTCCTATTAATTATTGTTCTAAACTGTCTTTAACTGTTTGGAAATTATAGACGAATCGAGACAGCCGTCACCTTCTATCTTAAATCGTCAAATTCCGTTCCGAATTACGAATAGTTTCGAGACGATTTTAGATAGACAATGCCTCCATCCGTCTGGACGGAAAACATGTCCGTCTGAAATTTTGTCTAAAATAAGTTTTTTTTCTTATAGTGTATGCATAAGTGTTTCGTGAGGCCTAGAACTAGTGGTATACTTGTTATAACCACCAGTTCTAAGAAAAGGGTTTGAGGATGATTAAGGATTGTTGGTTTATCAAAGAAACTCAATAAATCTATCTTCGAGCATGACCACAGGCGTCAGATTCATCTTAAGCTTGCTATTCTTGAGGAAAAGCTTGCTGATTTTAGGGTTATTGTGATGCTCCGATTGCTCAGAAATTTGGGGAAGCTAGAGTGAATATTGAAACTACTGCTACTAATGAAGAGACTGATACGTTTAATGACTCGAAGATATCTGATATTCAAATTCATCAATTTGCTGCAAGGAAAGAGAAACATATGGAAGCCTTCCGAGCTGCGTTGGGTTTGCATGATCAACACTAGATTGTAAATTTTGGATTTTGTAATTAGCTTATAAAACTTTGATTTTTTGGGAGTAAATAGATTTCAAATTTTGATTTGATAGAGATATAGTTCAAAGGTTGAAACCCCAAGTTTTGTTTTTTTTACTAGATAGATAATATCCAAAATAAAAAACATAGAATATAAAAGCCAGCGAAAAAATAAATATCCATGGAAATCTACCTTATAAAACACATGTCATAGAATATAAAAGCCAGCGAAAAAGTAATTATCCATAGAAATGTACCTTATAAAACACATGTCACATTTTATGCTTCTTGTCTTCTCAAGAGTCGTTTCAAATAAAAATACCACAAAGCTAAACTACAAAGGTAAATTAACTATTATTTATACACCCAAATTAAATAAAATCTCAAAAGATATATTAAACATAAAGGAGTTATAATTATAGCTTTATAATTTTAAAAAATAATAATAATTTGACAAGCATAATAGTAAATGGTTGCAATAAAAAGTGGGAAGATATTGATCAAATAAAAGCCCATGATTTGGACTACTACCTATCTCCAAAATTGGAACAACTTTGATAAGTACTTTAGTATTCCATCTTTTTGAATCTTTTTCTTTTTTCAGCTTTTCAATAAAGTTTGATGTTAGACTCTAATACATTTATAGTTACATGATTTTCGCCTCACTAGTTCATTTTAAAATACTCATTCTTAGTTTAGGCTTTATAAGTATATTAAGCTGGTGCCACTCAGAAGAATTGCTTTTTCCAGACTTTGACGTACTTTTTTTCAGTATCAATTGATTATTCATAAAATTTTAATAAAGTATAGGTATATTGTCATTACATCGATTTTTTTAGAAAAATTCATCAAACATTATGGCTGGATCTAAATTGATTTATATGGTTTTGATTTCAGTTTAAATTCTAGTTTAGTACTGTATTAGATATATATGTGATTACCTATTAGAGCTTGAGAGTGTAGGGTAACGAAAATGTTGTTATAATGATATACATAAATGAATTAGTTGCAAACTTACAATCAAAGTACCATATGAGTAATGTAAATGTAAATGTCACATCATAACTAGCTTTATTACATCAACATAATTGGTATGCTCTAAACATAATATAAACTTTTAAATATTAAGAAAATATTTTAAAGGTATTTTTTTTTATTGAAAATGACTTGGAGAGCAAGATTCGTGTGAAATTCAAACCCAAAAATATTCCAGATATCCTATTGTAACAAAAAAAATTGATTTTGGATATTTACTTATTCAGATAGGTTCTAATCTTGGTTAGATAGACACAAATCATTGTTATAAAAACATGGTAACCGTATTTATAAACCAAACATAAGCTAAACCAATTCTGTAAACAAAAAATTGTTTACATTTTTACATCTCGTTTAGAATGAATTAAGAGTAATTCTGTGTTTCAGTATATAAAAAAAAATAAAAAAAATTATGAAATATGAAAATAGGATGAGATATTAATGGATATGGAGAAATAAGAGAAGCACCACTTGATCACTTAGAGCCCACGTTCCCACTCTTAATCACTCTTGAAATTAAAACAAAGACGTGCTCACATCTCATCTCACTCCCTCACCAGCTCACTTCACTCTCTCCTTCTTTTCTCTTTCTCTTTTTCTTATAATCATCAGTCTCTCTCAATCATCAATTTTGATCAAAATCGATCACTCTATGATATGGCTCTCGACACTCTCAATTCTCCTTCCTCCACCGCCACCACCGTCGCTGCTCCTCCGCCTTTCCTCCGTTGTCTCGATGAAACCGAGCCTGATAATCTCGAATCATGGACCAAACGAAAACGCACTAAACGACTTCGTATTGATCAATCAAACCCTCCTTCTGAAGAAGAGTATCTCGCTCTCTGTCTTCTCATGCTCGCTCGTGGCTCCTCCGATCAGAAAGACTACAAGTGTTCTGTCTGTGGCAAATCATTTCCGTCGTATCAAGCCTTAGGTGGACACAAAACCAGTCACCGGAAACCGGTTAGTATTAATAATAACGATGACGCTAATAACAGTAACGGAGCCGTTATTAGTAACGGAAATATTAGTAACGGTGGAGTTGGTCAAAGTGGGAAGACTCATAACTGTTCTGTCTGTTTTAAGTCGTTTCCGTCTGGTCAAGCATTGGGTGGTCATAAACGATGTCACTATGACGGTGGTAACGGTAACGGAAACGGTAACAGTAGTCACGGATTTGACTTGAATTTACCGGCTGATCAGGTTTTTAACGATGAGACAGTTGGAAAAAGTCAACTCTCCGGGGAAGAAACAAAGTCGGCGTTGTAATTATCTTATTTTTAACGATTGGCTTAGCTAGTGATCCATCATTAGCTGATAATGCTGAGTCTGTATTGAAAATGATTGGAGTGGACTTTCGATTATTTTAAATTTTCTACTTACGTATGCGAAAAAAAAAGAAATCTTTAAATGGTTATTAATTGTTGGGTTTTTGTTTATAGAAAGTAAAAAATATATATATATATATATCTGGATTTTTAGTTTATTTTTTATAAGAAAATAATAATAAAAAGGACTGGATTACTTCTATTTCTGGGAAACTTCCTTCTGTTTTCGTCAATTATTTTTAATTTTCATTTACTACTTCCGCAAGCAAAGGAACCACATCTCTGAATCTGTCACTCACAGCTTGAACTGATCTGTTCCTACTATTTCACTATTTAATCAAACTTTTTAGTATATATAATTTATCATTTTTTTAAGTAGTATAATCAAGAGAAATAGTATCAATTTGTGGTTAAGTTAGTATTAATTATTGAAGTAGTGATAGATCGGTTAGTAGTACCTAACGAAGCTAATCCTTAACTATCTTGTCGTCTTTGATTATTACTATTTAGTGATTGGTTGGCACTCACACTTCCCTCCACGCTTATATTATTTTTATAAACTTGTATTATTTCGTTTTCACGAGTTTTACGAGTCTTTTCAATAATTATTATAATTTGTTTCCATAAAATATCTTAGACGTCCAAATCGATCCTATTTCTTATGTGTGTATCTTCTAAGGATAAAGAGTTATTATCCATTTAGAAGAAAATGAGAATATCAGGTATTCTCTTAATTAAATGCCGCACTACATACAGACAAATATTAATTTTTTGTGACACCGAAAATTGAAGTTTTATTAGATCTTCCTTTATAGATAGGTTGTTGTTGTAGTGATACTTTAAAACTCTTGAGTTGATCTAGCTTTGAAAAGACTAAAGTAGAAGAAAATTTCTATCAAAAATAGTATGGGCATTTTATCAAAAAAAAAAAGAAAGGATAGTATGGTTGTTTTCAATTGTCTTGAGATTTTCGGATCTTAAGAACTACACCAATCAGCCCCACAACAACAAAAAAAAAATTACACTAGTATTCGTGGTCGTGGGCCTATTGAAACTTGAAATAGCAAGGCCTTTCAAGAGTGTTAAAGCCTGAAGCACTCGAACGTTTCTATTATATTCAGATTAGTTTTGGAATTGTTCAACTGAAATAGTGTTAATGTACCAAAGACCACATGACATTTGTAATAGAGCCCATAGTGTGTATCTTCTCTTATATGTTAGAAAATTTAGCCCAATTACGCTAATGGGCTAGTATTTTACTATGGTTATCTAAATTGTAGTACTCCCACTTGACTAGTTCCAAGTGCTGAACTAGAGAAAACATGTCTATAAATTCAATTTTATGATTTTCATTTTTGAAATTTATCCCAAGACATTCTAGATTTGTATTAATTTTACAAATAAACACTTTTGTTAAAGAAAAATAAAGACTAACCTTGATCCATTACTTATTAATGTTGTGGATCAGAACTTCTTAGATTGACTTATCCTCCTTTAACCTTATCACTTTGATCGATCTCTTTGATGGACAAGAATCTACAACACTTCTTCTCTATCTCTTATGATGTTCGTAAGTTTACTGTTGTAACCGTACGTTTTCTCAACACAACTCTTAATCACCCGAACACTTTTCCATATAGACACAAGTGACAACTTATCCTTTCATTCATAAACTGCCACTTCCTTTATATATATATGGTCATACGTATACATTTTACAAGATAGCCCAAAAAGGGAGACCACTGAGACAATCTGCTTGGATTCGGGTAAGCCAGACTGTTGCGTCAAAATTGGCTGGAAACTAACCGCTGCCTTGCGCGATGAGCTCATTCATTTCCTCAAAAAGAATCTATCAACATTCGCATGGAGTACAGAAGATATGCCAGAGATAGATCCGAAAATAATCAGCCACAAGCTCAACGTCGACCCAACTTATAAACCAGTCAAGCAGAAGCGAAGGAAGCTCGGACCCGAGCGCTCTCAAGCTGTAAACGACGAGGTCGATCGCCTGACCAAGGCCAATTTTATTACTGAAGTTAAGCATCAAGAATGGTTAGCCAACCTTGTCGTCGTCAAGAAAAAAAGTGGAAGTTGGCGCGTCTGCACAGAATTCACCGACCTCAATAAAGCTTGCCTGAAGGACAGTTTCCCACTCCCACACAATGACTGATTCGTCAAATCGACCGCAGGAAATGAGCTCATGTCATTCATGGATGCATTCTCTGGATACAATCGAATAAAAATGAACGCGGCCGACCAGGAAAAACCTGCTTTCATCACTGACCGCAGTACTTACTGCTACAAAGTCATGCCGTTCAGACTAAAAAACGTCAGGGCCACTTATCAAAGGCTCGTCAACAAAATGTTCGCGGAGCAACTTGGACAAATGATGGAAGTATATATCGATGACATGCTCGTCAAGTCCTTAAAAGCGGAGTCTCACGTTGCCGACCCAACAAATATTTTGACGTGCTCAACGCCTATCGGAGGAAACTCAACCCATCAAAGTGCACCTTCGGTGTGACCTCCGAAGAGTTCCTTGGTTATATCGTAACCCAAAGAGGAATCGAGGCCAACCCAAAGCAAATCACCGCAGTGCTCGACATGCCATCACCAAAAAATACTCGAGAAATCCAAAGGCTAATAATCACCGCCCTCGATCGCTTCGTCTCAGGATCAACTGATAGGTGCCTTCCATTCTTCCAGTTACTCCAAGGAAACATATACTTTATTTGGGACGAGGCCTGCGAAGAAGTCTTCAAGCAACTCAAAATGTACTTGGCCACGGCTCCAATTCTATCCAAGCCAGAAGCCGGGGAAACACTATACCTATACGTCACGGTCACAATCATCGCGGTCAGCGGGGTTCTTGTCAAAGAAGACCGCGGTCAGCGGGGTTCTTGTCAAAGAAGACCGCGGTGAACAAAAACCAATTTTCTATGTTAGTAAAGCTCTTGACGACGTGGAGACACGATACTCGGTGACAGAAAACGTTAGCATTAGCAGTATCGACCGCAGCACCGAAGTTACGTCCATACTTTCAATCCCACGCCGTCGTCGTCTTGACAAATCACCCGCTACGAATAATCCTTCACAGCCCAAATCACTCTGGACAACTAACCAAATGGGCCATCGAGCTGAGTGAGTACGATATTGAGTACAAAGGATGAACCAACGCCAAATCTCAAGTCTTAGCTGATTTTATCATTGAGCTGACCCCGGTACCTCAAAATAATCCCCCCACTAGAGTAAACAAACAAGTGGACTTTGTACGCCAACAGCTCAGCATCTCGCCACGGCTCAGTGGTCAGAATCCGTCTCGAATCCCCGACAGGCGAGATACTCGAACAGTCTTTTTGCCTTGCCTACCCTGCATCTAACAACGAAGCTGAATATGAGGCCCTTCTCGCTGGCGTACGGCTAGCAAAGGAACTTGGCGCACGGTATATTCTTGTCTTAATGGATTCACAGCTTGTTGTCAGCCAACATAACGGAGAATACGGGGCCAAGTGCGAAACAATGGCCGCGTACTTAAAAGTAACCCAAGAACTTTCCAAAGAGTTCTCCACATTTGAGCTCGTCAAAATTCCCCATGGCGATAACTCCTCAGCAAACGCCTTGGCAGCCTTAGCTTCCACCTCGGATACAACATAACATCGAGTCATCCCTATAGAGTGCATCGAACACCCGAGCATTAAGTTAACAGAGGCCCAATGTCTCGCCATCGATGAGGACGAGGAAGTAGAATTCGAAGATTTCCCATATAACCAAAAAACCAGTGACGAGGACTGGAGAGTAGAAAATAAGACCTATATCATCGAAGACAAAGTTCCCATGAAAAAGTGGAAGGCACGAAGACTCAAAGCAAAAAGCACCTTGTGCGTTGAAATAGACGGTAACTTATACAGAAGAGTAGCGAACAGAGTCTTGCTCAGCTGCATTCACAGTGAAGAGACCCTGTGCATCATGGTCGAGGTCCATGAGGGTGCCAGCAAAAATCATTCCGGGAGACGAATGTTGGGATTCGTACAATACTTTCCCCACGCAGGATCACTTGTAAAACAAGAATAACTTA
>OVAX01003855.1:1850-16655 GCA_900406405.1 Lepidium africanum | reverse complement strand
TATAAAAGATATGAATATGTTAGCGTTACGGTTTTATTATATATAGAGATTAGAAAAATTCTTACATTGTAAAAAAATTCAATTAAGAAATAATTTATTAGTAAGATACATTAAACCAACGAAAATTAAATCTTAATTGGTTAGATATTTCTTTTAAACCAACAAAATTCAAATCTTAATTGGTTA
Source organism: Lepidium africanum (assembly GCA_900406405.1). Lineage (NCBI taxonomy): Eukaryota > Viridiplantae > Streptophyta > Magnoliopsida > Brassicales > Brassicaceae > Lepidium > Lepidium africanum. The sequence goes on along the minus strand of OVAX01003855.1, from coordinate 16,469 downwards.
AAATTTCATTTTTAACAAACAAAATTCAAATCTTAATTGATTAGAGACTCCTTTTTAAACCAACGAAAATCAAATCTTAATTGGTTAAATTTTCCTTTTTAATGGAATGTTTTTATTGAAATTAAATTAAAAAAATTAGTTTCTAAAAAGAATCTTATCTAAAAAAAAGATAAATAAATTAGTTAGAACAAATCGACCAATCAGAACAAATCAAAGGATTTAAAATCTCTATTATATTACTACAAAGATACGAAAAATCTTATTGCTACGGTTTTATTATAGNTACGAAAAATCTTATTGCTACGGTTTTATTATAGTAGAGATAATGAAGTATTTTTAGTGTGAAATTTGGTGTCATTTTCACACCAAATTTGGTGCATAGGTTGGAGATGACCTTAGAGTCAAATTATTGTTCTTCTCTCGTTTTTTTTGTCAACATTGAATCATAATTGACCGGTCCATTAAATATTTGTTAATAAAAAGTTAAATATTGGGGTATGTTCGAACCGGGTCTAGCACTAAGGGGCTAAATCCGAAATTCTGATTAAAATGAAGGAAGAAAGGACAATGACTCTTTGGGAATTTTGAAGAGAAGAAGTATATTGCCAATATAACAAAGGTGATTGCCGAGTAGAGTTTATTAGCTTAATGTGTTAGTTGAAAAGCTGATCCCCTGTTCGAAGGATTTGCTCATTTACTTATAGATCATTGAGGCGGTTACAAAGTAGTTTGCAAAAAGAAAATATTACAATTGTCTAGATATGATCTTATCTAGAAGATTTTAGCTAGATTTTTAGAAATTTTTTATGTCGAAATAGGAAAATTTTCATTTATTTGTTTGATGACGTGTCATCCGACTTCCTTCAAGCTTAACGCGCTTTCGAGAAGGAATTCTTCCGAGTAGACCGAAGATTTCTGAGTTGACACTTCGATAATCCTACCGAGTTCATGACTTAGAATATTCGCCCATTATTTCCCGTTAATCGAAGTAGGATCTCGAATACACCAATACCAAATATACAATTTGCTCTAGAAAAATGGTATAAAAACTAAAAAGACGATAAGAATCGTATCTGGCAACTTGCCCATTTGCAATTGCTTCACAACACGTAAAGAAACCGTGCCTCGAAACTCGAAACGGACACATGGCAATATCACATTGGCTGCAAGCTGGTCGCCTCGCTGCCAATCAGAATTCAGTATTTGAACCATTTCCGAATTACAGAAAATAAAAAAAATGAAAGTTATTTTACAATCTTACAACTCTCCGAAAAAATCGTAAAAACCTAAGTCAAATATAAGAAGGCAGCAGTGGGGTCTTTCTACGTCTCATCAACATTCTCAGAGAAGCCGTCTTCCTCCAATCTTTCTCGATCGATATCTTCTTCTCTGCGATTCCAATGTCGAACCGTTGGTTGAGACCCGAGGTACTTCATAGATCTTCATAATCTTCTGATTCTGATAGAATCCATCCATTGATTCTCTGTTGACTACGTCTACTTTCCAAGCGTTTTTGTGTTTAGATCTGGACTCGATTCTTTTAAGTTTTAGCTCGTGAATCAATATGAGAACGTGATTTTGGTGTTTTTTTTTTTTGGTTCCGGTAGGTTTATCCTCTTTTCGCTGCTACCGGAGTCGCCGTTGGGATCTGCGCCTTTTCTTTGATCAGAAACATCACCGGAAACCCTGAAGTCAGGTTTGTATCTCCTTATCCTCCTGATTTTTGACTTCCTTTTTAGACTTTTGAACAATTTTGACAGTCTCTATTTGATAATATTGTGAATATATTAAAACGAAGTCGTTTTCTTGGTCCAGATAATTTATAAACGAATTTCTAATTTATATATGGGAAGAATCACCTCTTTGATGGATTATTCAAAGACTCGTATGATTCATTAGCGAGTTTTTTTTAGACATCTGGCTGGGAACAACTAATATAATGCAATTTGGAGTTAGATTATGTTCATGTGATCCGATCATATTTGATTTTGTGATGTAACACAAAACATTCAATACAGCTAGAAATAGAGATGTTTAGGACTGTGAAGTTACTTTGCACATTACGGTTTATTTTCTTATGAAATCTGTGTGTTCTTAAGGATTTTTGTTTGGTGTATTGTCCAGATGCACGAAGGAGAATAGGGCTGCTGGAATTTTGGATAACTTTGCAGAGGGAGAGAAGTATAAGGAAAATTTCCTGAGGAAGTTTGTTCGTGATAAGCAACCAGAAATCATGCCTGGAATCAACAAATTCTTCACTGATCCTAAATACTGAACAAACATCTTTCAAGACCATCTCGCTTACCATTTTGTTGTATTGTTTCTGGAATTGAATCTCTAATATATCCTTGTGATATAAAACCGCATTTGTCAAATCCTCATTAATGATGTATCCTCCAGCTTTAACCTGTTAATGCTGGACTTATGTGGTCACTTTTTATGCAAAAAATAACGGAAAAAATGTTATTTTAACATTGGAAGTTGCAAAATCGGTGATTAAACATTGAACTTTGGATGTGGTTGATTAAATTTCAATTTTTTGTTGACTTTAAAAAAAATCTAAGTTCGATTCTCTTCTTATCTCCGTTTCTTATTTCCGTTTCGAAGAACTCTTAAGCTTGATTTGTTTTTTTCTTTCAAAAATAAGCTCAAATTTGTCAGTTTAATGTATCGAAAACAATACTATAAACCGACGAATTTGAGCTTATTCTTGAAAGAAAAGAGCAAATCAAGCTTAAGAGTTTTTCAAAACGAAGATAAGAAGAGAATCGAACTTTCAAAAACCATTTTCACTTTCGATTTCGAAGTCAATTTTGATTTAAGGTTCACGAAATGTTTAATTGGCCGAGTCAACGCAAAGTTAGAGAGTTTGTTTAAAAGTCAACAAAAAAAGTTTAATCAACCACATCCAAAGTTCAATATTTAATCAACGATTTTCGTAACTTCCAATGTTAAAATGACATTTTTCCCAACAAAATAACTATTTGTATGAATTGCTGTGTCTAATGTCAGAATCTAAAGTTTGAGAACATCAAGCTCTTACATTCTAGATACTTGTCATGACTTTTAACATTGTGGTGGACAAACACGAACTTGAGACGAGAATGTGAGAAAACATAATAAAATTCAAATTTCTAAATGTATCATGAATCAATGTAGAAACGCAAATTTGTAAACAGGATAACAAGAGAATCATCTTGATGATATATATAATGTAGAGTTCAATCTACAAACAGCCAGAATCTGCTGGTGACAAAATTAGATGGCATTAATAATTTAAGGTGTACAAAGGTTTGTAGTGTACATGATGGGAGATTCTCTCTCAAAGAGCTTTTGAGTATTCACTACAATGCACCTATATAGGAAAATGCTCGAGATCCATTGAAGGAAAACCTGTTTGTGCCATTCTGATTCCTCTGAGTAAGCTCTTTGCTTTCTCTTTCTCCTGAAATCATTAATGCAATATCGTTACAATAAGTATACTAATTAAGTATTTCAGGATACTCAGATCCTTGTATAATAAGTGTTTACAAAGGAGAAAGTTGGAGCAGAAAAACTTACAGGTCCACTATAATCGAGAAGACGGGTGCAATAGACTTCTGCTTCTTCAAATTTCTTGTGAGTTTTGAAATGTGTAGCAAGAAAAACCAAAGCCTCAAACATGTTTGGTCCTTCTAATCCTTCAGCATCCATCCTCTCTAAATCCTTCTCAAAGTAAAATGCAGCTTCTTCATTACGTCCAAGCTTTTGATGGAGTTTTGCAAGCTGATTAAGAGCTATCCCTTCAGTGTCAGTACAGTTCACAGCTCTTTTGTAACACTTGATGGCTTCTTCAAGCATGTAAAGCTGTTCGGTTTGATAACATTTAGCCATCGCTATCCACAAGCGAGAATCATTAGGAAGAAAGAATATGGATTTGCGGAAATAGTGAAGTGCATAGAAAGGCATCCCCATCATCTCATATGCTTGTCCTAACCCATACCAAGCTCGATAATCACAAGGGTTTATATCCACAGCTCGTCGATATGCATCAATAGCAGCAGGAGTGTTTTTCATCTCCACATATTCATGGCCCATGAGAGTCCACGCTGATAAGTACTTCTTGTTCAGTTTCAAAGCTCTCCGGAAGTACATGACTGCCTTTTCGTGCTGCCCTTTTAAACTGTAATAATTTCCAATGATGCAGCAAGACTCAGGTCGGTACTTATCAGTCAAAAAAACCTTGTGTGCAAGGTAACTCAACGCAGCACATGCTTCTTTTGCATACAGCACATTAGAATACAAATCCATGTCTTCCACCCGATAGGGATCGTTTCTCAGAAGTTCTTCAAACATGATTTCCACCTGGTCAAATTCCCTAAGACTATACTGAGCTTTTGCAGTTTGAGCTTGGATGTAATTGCTAAAACTGAAAATACCTTGCAGATAATCATACTTAGCCAAGGCCTCAGGGTGCATTCTGAGTTCTTGATAAGCATTGCCAAGAAAAAACTCTTTCATCCAGTGATTGTTCAGATTAAGGCTATTCAAAATCTCAATTGAGGTACACAAAGACTGCAGCTCTGACCACGCACTCCAGTTCCATGGATAGCAGTTCACAGACTCCACGAGGCTGGCACGGGCAAGAGTTTCGTTCCCTTTTTCTTTAAGAACCACACCATACAAGTATAATCCAAAAGAGTCTATTGCTCCACTCCTCCTCAGGGCTGATAGTTCCCTCTCCAAAGATACCAGTTCACGGTTTATGGCATCACTCTTACCCAAAGGGCCTTCAAGTTCTATCATTTCTTCCTCTTTCCGTTTTTCTCCAGCCTTAAATGGGACAATAGCAAAGTAAAAATGATATGTAGATTACTATCAGTTTTGGTGTCAATCAATGGGGATATAAGAAAAACTCAATGAGTAACTGCCAAAAACATATACAGATTATATTGCACTCATTATTAGTTTTTATCAAAATCAATTGCCCACCCAAACATCTCTTGTATCCAAATAACATAATGCTGACTGGAAATCAAGATAATTTTGGATCAATGACTCCATCCTGGAAGTTTGTAATAACATCATACATGGCATTTATTTGAAGGCAGCCTACTATCCGAGGCTGAAAGAACCCTCAAACCCATTGGAACCACCGTCTAAAGAGTCATTCCATCACCCTACTTTAATAAGCTATAGAAGCTATAGCTATATCAGAATAAAGAGATGGGAAAACATAACATACCAGATACAGGGCATAGCAACGCAAGAACACTGATTTCTTGCTCGTTTGATCACGAAGCACATGGGAAGCCCGTCGGTACTCTCGACAATCAAAGTAGGACTTTGCTAAAAGGTAAAGGTCACCATCCATTGCTTCATCTTCTTCCGGGAGAGGGGTACCTGCTTGGGAGAAGCCAACAGAAGGTTGTGGTGTTGAAATAGATTCATTGGTGCTGAACCTTCTACGGATGCTTGAGCTTCCACGTTGGAACCTCGTATTTGAAGGTGTAAAATTAGAAGGGTCTTGCTCTATTCCCACAAGCTGCTCTCCTGCCCTGGAATGGTGAAAGCCACGGATAATCAGATATAGAACTGGCTAATAGTTCATCCCCATTGCAATACAATACTAGTATTAAAGAAGAATGAATCCATAGTTCACAGATGAAATTGGACCACAATCAGATATTACCATCACAAGCACACATGTTTCAATCCCTATATCAGAATACAAAATCCAGAAAGTCATATGTCAATAATCCCAAAATTGAATGTATCCGATACCAAATTCGTGACAGCAACAATGAATTCGAATTAACAGTTTTACTTAACCGGAATTTGACTGTTGGATAAGAAGAAAAATAGCAAACCCAAAAAAGCTACTGGGAAAAATTTGATATTTGATCGAATCAATGTAGTAATGAGCTTGAAAGTGCAACAGTAAGAGATAATGTATAAGATTAGGGTTTTAAGAAGCAAACCATTTAGCGGCGAAGTATAAACAACGGTCGCTAAGCTGTCGAATAGCCGCACGGATTTCGTTGCGGCAACTTTCTTTAGAGACCATAGCAGAAACAGAGACCTGAGTTAACTTCTAAGTGTTCAAAAATAATCGAAGAAGATGCAGAATTTGTCTCTTCGTCGTGGAGATTTCAGAAACAACGCGCCCTCCGTCTAACATTTTTGAAATTACAGAGAGGTCTTTCCGGGCCTTATCAACTTTGGGCTTTAGTTGGTTAAGCCCATAAAAGTAGTAAAACAACAATTTTATAACTTGCTTTCGACATAATTAATTAATTGTTATAAGTGTATGCATATTTATTTATATTCTCACTTCTGTCACATTACATTAGTTAGTACTTAGTTTGGTAATGCTGCACTATGGGAAAGTGTTAAGATTTAAAATAATATGAAAAAAAATTCAAATGAAGGACAGACAATTTTTGTCATTGGAACTTTAGAATTAAAGGAATATAATCAGTTGATTTGCGATTGGGGAAATGCATGTGGTCAAGTTTGAATACCAGTTTTAATATATTTTCAGCTGATTTTAATTCCAAGTAATCGTGTTTCTTCTATATGATACTACTATAAGAAATTTAAAGTTTTGAAGATTTGACTATTAATGATGTCATTGTGAATTCACACGTCTAAAAGAAAAAACACTGATTTGTGATTTTTGTTTATGCAAGTAGTAAAAAACACTGTCTATCAGTCTGCTTTTACTTGATCTGATCAAAAGCTATTATTAATTAGTTTATGGCCAATCACATCCACGAAAAGATGTGCATTTAAACCGACTGAATCTGAAATTAATAAGTCGCATAGGTTTAAAATTTTCCTAAACCAAACCAAACCAAATTCAAACCAAGTCAGTGTTAATTCGTACAAAACCAAAACTCCTTACAACTTTACCTTTTTAGTTTCAAAATATAACTCCAAAATAGATCTATGTAGTTATATCTGATCACTACAATATCGATTTCAAATGTATTATTTCGATTTCTGTATTACTTTCTGAAAAGAAAAATAGAGAGTTGAAATATATTGGTAAGAAAATTTCATAACCGAAAAAAAATGAAAAAAGAAAAAAATAACCGAAAAATTAGTACCTGAACCGAGCAGAAAACCGTAAGGGCTCAGCTTTACCAAATTAGGAGAAGGTATAGGAAGGAGGAGGAGCCAAAAAAAAGGGAGTGGAATTCAAATTGGCGCTCAAGCTTTTAACGTATCTTCCGAAATTCCCCCCCTTTTTTTCGAATCTAATTTTCCTTAAATCCCTCCCAAATTTTCCCCTGAAATATCGATTCATCTATTTGGTCAACCATGTCAGATTTGCCGCCGGATAGATTGAAACTTCCGATTTCTTCTCCTTCCTCTTCTATGCCGGAATCTTCTTCTTCTTTGCACCATTCCTATAGTCGCAAGCAGAAATCTCTTGGACTCCTTTGTACTAAGTCAGTGCTTCAGTTCGTTAGTGATTTTTCTTTAAGGTTTCTTTGCTTTTTGAATCTGTTGTGCTGAATTTCTTCTTCTTCTTCTCAGTTTCTTAGCTCTGTACAATCGAGATGGAATTGAGACGATTGGGCTCGATGACGCTGCCTCGAAATTGGGTATTTATAATCTTTGTTTTTGCGATATTTGTTTGGGGTTCACATGTCCGATTACATCTCAATTTGCTGATAGGGTTTTTTCCTTCTCAGGAGTCGAGAGACGAAGAATCTATGATATTGTTAATGTTTTGGAGAGTGTTGGGGTGAGATTTGTTACTCCACTACTTTCACTTTCCAAAATTTATTGAATCTGTTTCGTTTGTTTGCTGAGAAACGAGTCTGGTGAATGAATTTAGGTTTTAACAAGAAGAGCAAAAAATCAGTATACGTGGAAAGGGTTTGCCGCAATTCCAGGAGCATTGAAGGAGCTACAAGTGAGTTTTGTTTTTCCTGTGTTTGTTTGTATCTGAGTTCAACTTGATTTTGATTTTGCATATTCACATAGGAAATGTCCCTGATGCAGGATGAGGGAATTAAGGACACTTTTCACCGTTTTTATGTCAACGAGAATGTTAAAGTAAGTGTTTTGGATTTGATTTCTCTCGATCTATTAAGGTCCTATTTTAAACTTTGTTGTCTTCAAGTGTTTCCTATTGCTTATTTTTTCATTACTTTCAGGGATCTGATGAAGATGATGACGATGAAGAGTCTTCTCAGCCACATTCTAGTAGCCAGGGTGATAGTTCAAAACCTGGCTCTCTTCCCCAATCTTCAGATTCGTCAAAAATAGGTACTGTCTTTTTGTGTCTTTTCGTGTGTATGTATGTCTGTGGTACTTATTGTGTTTGAGTTTAGTACAATTGCAATTTATATTCAGTGATGAACTAAGTTCTAGGCTAGAACCATCCCTCTTGTCAATTATATAAGCGGCATCGGATCATTATGCCAAAGAACATATTTGGTTTTGTGAACTATAAGATGGGTTCGTTGACATTTTGTTGGTTTGTTATGTGTGACAGATAACCGACGAGAGAAGTCTTTAGGACTGCTTACTCAGAACTTTATCAAACTATTTGTTTGCTCTGAAAACGTAAGTAGGATGTTCAAAATTTCGTTTTATGAATTGAGTGTTTTTCACCAAGTCACTGAAGATTGTTTCTTCAACTGTTTAGGCTAGGGTCATCTCCCTTGACGAGGCTGCTAAATTACTGCTTGGTGATGCCCACAATACATCTATAATGAGAAGTAATGATCTTCTGTCTTGTGATTGTTGAAGCTTTCTCTATTATGTTGTGTACTCTTTTGAAATTTTTAATCTGTGTTTATTGACACATTGGTTATTTCCCTTCAGCAAAAGTAAGGCGGCTTTATGATATTGCGAATGTCTTGTCATCAATGAATCTCATAGAGAAGGTAAACTAATGTTATCATAGCTGCAACTATATCCTGAACCATTTATGATTTGTAGCTGTTAATTAGTTGTAATATTTTTTTGTTTTCCATGGTGACAGACTCACACAATAGATTCTAGGAAACCAGCTTTCAAGTGGTTAGGATACAATGGTGAGCCTACTTTCACGTTGAGCAGTGATTTGATGCAAATGGAGTCTAGGAAAAGAGCGTTTGGAACTGATCTTACAAACGTCAATGTCAAGAGAAGCAAATCATCATCTTCATCCCAGGAGAATGCTACAGAGAGAAGACGACTAAAAAAGGAGAAACACTCAATACCAGAGAGTTCTTGTAACAAAAGTTTTGACTCTCATGACTTAAGACATGGATCAAGAGGTTACCAGTTTGGTCCTTTTGCACCAGGCACTGGTACATATCCAACTGCTACTTTGGAAGACAACTCCAGGAGAGCATTTGATGCAGAGAATCTAGTTTCCGATTATCGGCCTTACCAAAACCAAGGTGCACATTAACTCGCAAATTCAATTTTGACAAGATTTTGATAAAGAACAAACATATGAACTTAACTTTGTTCTGAACAAAATTTCAGTTTTGAAAGACCTCTTTTCCCATTACATGGAGGCATGGAAGACATGGTACAGCGAAGTCACTGAGAACAATCCATTACCAAATAGATCTCAACACCGTTAGATCTTCTGTCTTCTTATTCTCCTCTTACCTGTGAACATTGTCATTCGTATAGAGCTTCAAGGGCCATTTCTTTTGACGTCTGTAGTTTACTTTCTTCACATAGTTGTAACATGCACGAATCCAACATTAAATCGCAGATCATGACCTCTGTGCTTTCTAAAGACACTAGGCTGTAGCAATCATCTTTTTGGTCGCTTCTGATGCCAATTTTGTTCAACTTATAAAAGTGTGTGCATATTGGTATTGAGAGAAACAGAAACAAATATCATCCATCTTATTAATCTTAATAAAATTTCAGTCTAGCAGCACAGTTTCTCTTACAAATGGATCTCTCTTGCTTTTATTGATATACTCAGTATCGAGATTTAAGATCTATCAAGGAACTATCACGAAGTTTGTAGTGTTTGTCTCAGAGCTTGGAAGGAGGTTTGTACCATCCCCATGGTTCATCAGAGATATACTGAGTCACCTGCTTCACACTCAAGTAATTCTCAAGTCCCCTGCAATAAAGCAAAATATGTTTCAGTTTAACACCAAGGGCAAAAATATTTACATTTAAGTATTTTACTTTGTAACTACAAAGGTTTAACTCATTATGGGCATAATTTTAGTTAAGTTTTGGTAGTTGTCACACTTATTAGCAAAAGAGAGACTTACCATTCTCCTAATTCACGGCCAAAACCACTGCGTTTGACTCCACCCCATGGAGCTTGGCAGAAGCATGGCTGAGAGCAGTTGACCCACACTATTCCTGCCTGGAAAGCCTGGAAAAACAATAAAGATTCATAAACTCGAGATTAAATTAATCATTGTGATTAGTGCAGTTACTTAAGATTCTTTGGTTTTTGCTACTAGCGCATTTAGATGCTCACCTTACTAACGCGATCACACCTCTCCAGATCATTTGATAATACTGCGCCAGCTAATCCAAACCTGGATATACAGATAAATTCAGGCATAAGATCCAATACATTATCAGTGGAATTTCTTGTTCAAGATAAGAACAAAAATATAACTCACTGGGAATCATTTGCTAGCTGAATTGCCTCATCCTCGGTGGAGAACGTCTTGACACATAGCACAGGACCAAAGACTTCCTCTCTCCAGATTTCCATTGAAGTAGTCACATTTGAAATTATCGCAGGTTCAACAAAATATCCCTTCTTTAAATGCTGCCGAACATAAATACAACATTTTTAAGTGCTACGGCATCTAATACCATTTGGACATACAAGACGAGGAATCTATATCTGCCATGTGTACCTGAGCACGAGTTCCTCCACAGAGGACAGTTGCACCTTCATTCCTAGCGTTTGTAACAAACTTCATCACTTTCTCGTACTGCACAGGATTAAGATGTGACTTGACTTAAATTCTTTTGTCATCAAGCCAAATTAACAGATAAAAGTTTGGGCGCGTGAGGAGTTGATTTTCAAGACTATCAATTCCGATTAGCAATATTACCTGTCCTTTGCTTACAACAGGACCAAGCCTACAGCCTTCTTCAAAAGGATCTGAAATTTTAATGTTCTTTGTCCACTTCACTAGCTTGTCCAAAAATTCGCCAGCAATCCTTTCCTGGCATTTCACCAAACCGTTATGAAAACAATATTGCATAAGTAGTGAAGCTTCCCTACCCTACTCCCCTCAGGGATTTCCAAAGTTTTGTAATCACTGATGCTTATACACAAATTATCCAAATTGTTGATAACCAGTCTTACAACTATAGATTAAAGGGTTATATATATTCTAAAACTATGTAGTGACCTTTGCATTGGTGGTTTCATTTAAAAGAAAGTTAGAAAATGTCTTTATATATAGCCACTTGTTTTAGAACTAGAATAGACTACATTATTAGAGAGATACTTTATTTTCCATAGGAAAACTTATAACATATAACATAATGCTTCTGTAAAGAGCAGCTCTGGGTGGATGGCATATTGTGTTAAATGATATCACACATCATTTACAATTGGCAGGAAAATTTATAATCAGAGACTATTGTAGATTATATGCTCACTTACATGAACGAGAAGTCGAGATGTCGCACTACAAATCTGACCATTCGTCCAGAAACAACCAAACATAGTCCATTCCACAGCTGTTTAGAACAAAAATGTAGTCACTATAAAAAATCTATAATTAAGAACTTAGAAATACATATAGCATGGTTTTCTTAAGGGTCCAAAAGTAGCTACCTTTGTCAATATCAATATCATCAAAGACAATGATAGGGCTTTTCCCTCCAAGCTCCAAGGAAACTGGCTGTCGAATGAAAGTACCAAATTCATACACAGACCCAAAAAATCATAAGTCAAATATACAAAGCCCAGATAGATACTTGTTCCAAAGGAAAGCAAAATGGACACCTAGACTTACTTTGACCAATTTGGCAGCAGAAGTCATAATGTTGCTTCCAGTTGTCGTGCTACCAGTGAAAACAATCTGGTTAAGAAAAAAAAAATCAATACTTCAACTAACCTAGAAAAGCAAGATTAAATGCTCAATCTTCAAATGTTGGAATTGCAGGATACTGGTGAAAATAAATCAGACTATTATCAAACCTTGTCAACATGTGGATGTGACGCCAGTGGAGCACCTGCTTCAGTTCCTAAACCAGTCAGAATATTAAGAACACCAGGTGGCAGACCCACCTCACAGCAAATATCAGCAAGCTCCAAACATGTCCTAAAGTAAAACTGCATCAGATTTAACAAGTTCATAAATTAAACATTGAAACGGCTGGCTATGGTGTCAACAGGAATAAAATACGCACAGGGAAGCCAGCTCCGATGGTTTCAGTATTGCCGTGCACCCAGCAGCAAGTGAAGGAGCGACTTTCCAGACAGCCATCAGTAATGGATAATTCCTACAGAGAATTTATAGATTATCAGCTACCAAATACGTGGTGGTGTATCTAACATACAGTCTGTGTAATAAAGGAAAAAGATAATTAAAGATCAGTGTATCTGGATACGTGAAAAAAACTCAACTTCAAATGTCAAATAATATAAAGTAAATCCGCTAACTTGACAAAGAATAATATATACAACGATTTTGAGGGACTCAGTTAGATTTAAATCTGTCAACATAAGTGTTCATTTAGGAACATGATCAACGAAATATACCATGGAGTAATCAGCCCAACTACACCAATGGGTTCCTTGAGAACGTAACCCTTAAAGGTATCTAACGGAAGAGAAAGAGGAGCCTTCTGCTTTGCATCTAAGCCTTCAGCTAGGTCAGCATAATATTCAAAACATCCAGCAACATCTTCCTGCAAGGGTTACAAGCAACAACACGTATGACATTTAAATCACAAAATTGCTAAATATTAAAAAAATCAAAGAGAGCATACCATATCCCATATTGCTTCATCTAGAGGTTTACCGCAATCACTAGCCTCAAGATTCGCAAGTTCAGACTTCCTCTCTGTTACCTGGATATTGATATACATATGACAACATAAATAATTACGTTATATAATCTGCCAGACGAAATAGCAGGAACATAGATTCGTAAACTCATCTATACCTTAGCTGCAATAGCACGCAAGTATTTGGCACGAACAGCCCCAGTTGCTCTAGCCCAATCCTTCCCTTTGTTCCTTGTAAGTGCTTCCCTAGCAGCTTCCACCGCAAGGTCAACATCTTCAGAAGTCGCAGCTGGGATATCACCTAAAAACACCACCAATCCAAGTTCAAACACAACAAATAGCTGATAGCTACTAAAAGCTAATTTGGTCACTCTTCAAAGCAAGAGATTGGAACACAAGAACTCATAATCATCTTTGGTGGTTTTGACTACCTTTTCTTTTGTTTTCTCATTGATTATTTAACAAAATACAAAAGTAACGTGCAGAAGAAAAATAAAGTCATAACTCCTACAAAATAGGAATGGGAAAGTGGAGACTATTGTTTCCTACAAACAAGGAGACTAAATCTCATTTTAATTATTATCTAACTAAGAAGAGATAAACCATGATAGTTGGTTAGCAAATTACGGGTAATGGTTTGTGTTGGTTAAACTTTTGAATCGTAGACTCATCAATACACCCGTCTTCCAAAGAAAAGAAGATCCCAAAAATTTCAATTCGATATCTCCTCTTATATAATCCCACAGATCTAACGAAATAAATTGCTAGCGATCTATTTCAGAGAAAAAGAAACACCGAAGCTAGCTAAAATTTTTAACCCGAGTCTCAGAAGAAATTGCGTCATCCTAAGCAGACTAAATCCGAAGCTCTCAAAATTTGCAAATTGAAACATACAATAAACCGGGAAATGCGTACGTCCGATCAAATCCAAACTCGAAGAATCGATTGATCTAGTTCAAGAAGCGAGCAAAACAACATAGAGTTGCCTAAACAATATTTGACTAAAAAAAAAGTTACCGATGATGTCCTCGGTGGCGGGATTGATAACAGGGAGAGTTTTACGGCGAACTGGCTCTTTCCATTGACCGCCGATGAAGAGTTGCCGTCTCCGCACCGTAATCGCCATACTCTGCTACTTGCACTTGAGGTAATGGAAAGCAGTAAATGGGTCGTTGGACTTTCCTTTTGGTTTGAAGATATATGACACGTGTTCCAGCACCTCACATCAGCTATATGCCTATATAAATGGTTTATTTAATAAGTAGTGGGTAACCGACTTTTGGAATACGGTAACCGGTCCGATCAGCTATCCTCAATCAAACGTGCGGACCCACATCTATCTAGGCCATTCACGACAGATAACTTTTTTCTGTGACTGTAGTGAACTAACCCGTTAAGGCCACGCTCCATAAAACAATGTCCAAACTCGTTATGTTAAATTTGGCAGACAAGCGAATCAGTCCGCATGCTTCATTTTTTGGTTTATATTAGATTNAACTAACCCGTTAAGGCCACGCTCCATAAAACAATGTCCAAACTCGTTATGTTAAATTTGGCGGACAAGCGAATCAGTCCGCATGCTTCATTTTTTTGGTTTATATTAGATCGACAAGATCCGATTCAGTCAACCCCTAAAATCCTTTTTTTAAGCTATCATAATGCAACATG
>OVAX01003854.1:0-16658 GCA_900406405.1 Lepidium africanum | reverse complement strand
TTTACAACGAATTAGCAACGAAAAAAGGCGTTGCAAATCTGTTTTTTTGTTGTAGTGTTTTCAGATCATTTTGCCTATCCAGATTCAGAGGTAGAGTTCATTGGTAAATCGTGTTTTAAGGCAGCGGCTCGTTTCTTTTTGTAATAGGATTATTTCGAAAAACGAAAAAATAAAATTTAGCTATACTAAAACATATATAATATTAAAAAAAAATTTCACGTAAATTCAATTAAAAATTTGAAATTCTTACATGCTCCTGCAAAGCAAACTTAAACTTTTTATCAAATTAAAACATATACCAAACAATAAACTATATTTGGTTAAAACTATCATAATAGTAAAATTGAATTAAATAAAATAATTAATAATATTACATCAATCAAAAAATTATACTAACTTTCAAAAAAATTTGTATCATATGTAAAACATATGCTTAAAAAATAAATTTGCGAATAATAAATTAAAAAATTTTAAATACTTACATGTTAAGTTAAATCTAAACTCGTGTTAGATATTATAAGAGGTTTATCCTGCAAACAAAAAATTAAATTAAATTTAATCTAAACTCATGTTAGACAACAAATTATTTTAAATTAAAACTTATAGCAAATTCAAAAATATATTATTGTAAATTCTATTAAGGAATTAGAACTGTTTACTGGTTCCTGTAAAACAAAATATAAATTTCAATTATATTAAAACATATACCAAATAATAAATTCTATTTGCATAAAACTATCATAAAATCTAAAATTACTTACATTCTTGGATGAATCTATAAAAAAATTAGGAATCATATTAGGAATCCTAAAACCCTAACCGTCATCTAATATATCCACCAGAAAGAGAAAAGAGAAACGGAGGCAGATAACAACTCGTAATGAAAAAAATTGGTGTGCACCTTGATAACCCTATTATTTGTGGGTAGCCAAAACGGTATCGTATTTGGAGTTATGATACAAAAATTTTGCCTATCCAGATTTAGAGGTAGACTTTTTCAGTGAATCGTATTTTAAGACGACGACTCATTTCCTTTAGTAATAGGTTTATCCTGCATAGCAAAAAAATAAAATTTAGTTAAACTAAAACATATATAGTATTAACAATTTGTTCGCATAAAGTCCATTGAAAACTTATATATACGTACATGCTCCTACAAAACAAAAATTAAAATTTATATCATATTAAAACATACATCAAACAAAAAACTGTATGTTCATGAAACTATCATAATAACAAAAAACAAAATTGTATTAAATAAAATAAATTATAATATTACATCAATCAAAAAACTATACCACCTTTTAAAAAATTGTATTACATGTAATAAAAAATCAATTTGCTAATAATAAATTAAACATTTAAAAATACCTACATGTTTGGTTAAATTTAAATCCTTGTTAAATATTATAATAGGTTTATCTTGCAAAATAAAAAATTAAATTAAATATAAATAGGTGTTAGATAACAAATTAAATTAAATTAAAACTTATAACAAATTAAAATTATATCATCGTAAATTCTATTAAGAAATTAGAACTACTAACATGTTCTTGTAAAACGAAATATAAATAGGTGTTAGATTCGGTGGTAGAATTCGTCGTTAAATTATGTTTTAAGGCAGCAGCTCGTTTCTTTTCTTAATAGCTTTATCCTACAAAATAAAAATAAAATAAAAAAGTAATTAAACTAAAACATATACAATATTACAAAAATTATTTGCGTAAATTCTATTAAAAACTTTAAAAAACTCCATGCTCCTGCAAAATAAAATAAATTTTTTTATCATATTAAAATATATATCAAACAATAAACTATATTTGCGTAAAACTATTATCATAGAAAAAATTGTATTAAATTCAATAAATAACAATATTACATCTATAAAAAAAACTTTATTACTTTCAAAAACTTATTTTGTATATAAAACATATGCCAAATAGAAAAATCAATTTGGAAATAATAAATTAAAATTTTTTAGATACTTACATGTCGTAAAAATCTAAACCCGTGTTAAATATTATAATAGGTTTATCCTGCAAAACATAAAATTAAATTAAATTAAATCTACACTTGTGTTAGATAAAAAAGTATATCATCGTAAATTCTATCAAGAAATTAGAACTACATACATGTTCCTGCAAAACAAAATATAATTTTTTTATATTAAAGCATATACCAAATAATGTATTCTATTTGCATAAAACTATCAAAAAATCTAAAAATACTTACATTCTTGAATGAATCCACAGAAAATTAAGATTCATATTAGGAATCCTTAAATCCTAACCGTCATAAAATCTGACAACTTGAAAGAGAAACGAAGGAGGAAAACAACTCGTAATGGAACAAAAATTGATGTGCACCTTGATAACCCTAATATATGCGCATAGCCAAAAACAAAATTACATTCGCACTTGTGATACAAAAGTTATTGTGATTTTCCCAAGACAAATCTCTTGAAAACAAATTTCCAATTGTCAATTTTCAGAAGTAGTTTCCGATCAAATCAGAAGGACCCAAACGACGATCAGCATATTGTTGGAAGGCCTCGATGGTCTAGTTTTCAGATTTTTTTTGTCGATCTAGATTCGGAGGTAAAGTTCATCGGTAAATCTTATTTTAAGGTGGCGGTTCGTTTCTTTTTGTTTTCCAGCCTAGTCACTAGAAGATGTTATGAGGGTTAAAGAAAAATAAACTATATATAGAGTACAATTAGGTTGAGTATTAAGGTTTAGTAGATATGTTTTTCCATAGATATGATCAACTTTTACAAAAATTTAAAGTTATCTCAACTATTAAATTGGATCGTTGATTTAAATATGTAAAATTTATTTTCTTATTTTATATGTTAGATAAGTAAAAATTTGGTAAGATCCGAATTTTGGATAAATTATCCATCGATAAATTGAATAAATCCAATTATACTTCGGATATCTATTGATTATTTGGGACAAAATATTAAAAGACATAAACACCATTAATGAATTTGAATTGTATGAACAAGTCGAATGGCAAATTTCTCATATCCAATTAATCAAAGGTTTTTGTTGTCTAATCATTCAAAATATATGATTAGAATTCGGATGATCCACTAATGAATTGGGTAAATCTATTAAAAGACAATTGCCATTAATGAAATCAAATTAGGAAGAACAAAATCAAGGATATTCGATATCATATTTACAAAAAGCAAAGGTTATTTTTGAAAAAAAGTGGCCAAAAAATCCCCGATTAATAGAATAGATATGTACAATTATGCTTTTCTAAGATAAAAAAAAATCATGGAAAATTTTTGATGGAAAGGATTTACTTCTAGAAATCAAAATTTTCCGAGAAATTATACCAAATCATTTAAAAAAGGCTGCAGATTTATTTGATTTTTAAAGAGATTTAAGGATAATTATCCTAATGTATGGGTTGCATGTATGATTATGCTCATTATTCCAGTTTCATTTGCTTCGGCTGAAAGAAATTTCATTGAAGTTGATAAAGTCTTATGTATGATCGACTATATCACACAAACGGCTAAATGGATTGGCTATATTATCGATAGAAAAATGCATGCTTAGAAATCTTGATTATGAAACTTTGATGAATGATTTGATTGAGAAAATGCAAGAAAACTTATTTTTTCTTTAATTTATATGGGGCCCATAAAATTTAGGTCTGACTCTCATTTTACTAGTATCGTAACCACAAAATTCAACCTATAATTACACAATAAACAAAATATAAACTTTGATGATAAATTTACAAAACTAAATATATTGGTAAATTTGCGGAAAGGATTTGGGGAAAGAAGTTGTAAATCGATATGTATAGGAACATATGTTATATAGGGAGAAATAATCTAGTTACATAAGATTTAATCAGAATAAATTATTTTGGTATCGTAACTATTTTGAATGTTTCTTTGTCTCAATACTCCCCTCAAATAGATGATAAAATGTTTTCAGTCCTTAACTTGGACAATAGATAAACAAATGTAGATGATGGTAGAGCTTTCGAGCAGCTCTGCAATTTGCTCTTTAGTAGAGATATGTTCAATTGTATTCAGCTTAGAAGTTATAGTATCACAAACAAAATGACAATTTTTTTCTATATGCTTTGTACGCTCATGAAATACTAGTTTGGAAACAATGTACATAGCATATTTGCTTTCACAGCAAAGCTCCAACGGTTCGTCATGTAAGATATCAAAAGTGGAGAGTAGTTTTTTTAGCCAAATCAATTTGCACAAGGTATATGACATTAACCAGTATAAAGGTGACTACACGAAGTGCAACGGTCCAATGTTGCTATAATGGTTCTTGCATATACTGTGAGAGAATGTGCATAACATAGGAAAATTCTGGGCGTGTGAAAGTGAAATATACCAACCGGCCAACTAACCTTCTGTACTTAAATGGATCAGTCATAGACAGACCAGTAGCTGTTGAGAGCTTATGATTCAGCTCAACAGGAACTGAAGATGGATTGATGCAAGCTAAACATTTTCGGTGTCCAAAACATATTTCCTTTGTGAGAAGAAGAACCTTCATATGAAAACACTGAAGGATATATGTTTTGAAATATTGCAGCTTTGATATATTATTGTAGACTACAACAAAATTGCCTAACATAAATCAGAATGTGCAAGCCGAACTGGTCACGTGTGAAGGAGAGATTTATCAATTATACTTTGCTGAAAACAATGTGATTAAGGCTATGTTGACCTTTGAAAACCAAACTGGATTTCTTGAACAGACAAAGACAAACCTTTATTGTATCTCAACTTCCATAATCAGGAGGACGTTTCATGTATACATCCGTTTCCAAATGACCGTGTAAGATGACATTATAGAAATCCATTTATGTACCTCCCATTCTTTCACTGCAGCAACATCTAATAAAGTGTGAATGGTGGAGGGCTTAGTAATATATATACAAAAATATCCGAATAATTAGCCCCTTCTATTTGTCGATTTCCAGCAAGTATACAAAAATTGTAATGTGAATTTCTCCCGTCGTAGTGATATTTGATTATTCTCTTATAATAACTATTTGGAATATTTCTTTATCTCAATATTAGCTCCAAAATAATATGGTTAAGAGAGATGTGTTGAAATCAGAATTTAAGTGATTTTGGTTTTTCTTAAAATCACCTCTTATATAACTAGTGATTTTAAAATTACTTCTCAAATCATGTATTATTGAAGTTGAAAATTATTCAAAATAAAATAATAATAAATCATAATCTTTTTTTTTTTGATGATAACAATTTCTTGTTATTCAATCAATGATTTATTAAAACCATATCCAATCTCTTGTTATCAAAAAGTTAGAAAGGTTTTTCTAAAACAACTAATTAAATTCGATTAGGAGATTTTAAATTTTTTTTTTTTTGAAAAAATAAAGCTCTAAACCTCACCTTGAATTCAGAATCCGACCAAAAAACTATTTTTTACCATATTTTTGTCCATTGACCAATTTTGATACGTTAATTTTAGCTAATATCTGCAGTGATGATATTGTGTTTTTATTTTCTGATAATATTTTGCTAATAGTGGTAGGTTTTTTTTTTTGTGGTCGGAGTAATGGTAGGATTTTAATGTAGAACAAAACACTTAATTAGACATACATATATTTAAAGAGTAAACTAAGATAACTCAGAGCAAGTAACTTTTAGTCCAGTGGCATACGGTAAATTTATTAAATGGTAGGTGCACTTACACATCCAAAGATCGAATTCCACCACCTATTATGTAGGAACTTGACTAATTAGTTAGCCAGTTCTGCCCTAATGTTGACAAAACAAACTAAAATAACTCATACATGGACACTCACTAATACACGAGACTGCATATTTTACAACAACCTACCAGATGCTAAATTACTTATATTCTCCTATGCCAGAGATAACTTTAAGTCTACAAATCAAATTCCTCTAAATTTTAAGTCTTTTGACAAATAAATGGATCTAAAGAATTTATTTTATTTGTTAATCTTTTTAACAGATGCATTTACTATTTATTCCCTAAGTGAAGTGGGTCTACATATTTAATTTTGGGACTTATGGTAACACTGACAGAGTTATTATTGGAATCATAATCGATTTATAATTCAGAATAGTTTTTAACTGATTTAGTTTTGACTTTTGATTATTGCTAGATCGGTTATATAAGTCTCATAAATCATTGGATAAAACATTTATATAAAAGTCTCAATAAATAATATGTGCAGAAGTCTTAATCAGACAGTGGCTTGACCTTACAATGTGGCCTTCGTTCTTACATTCACAATTTATAATCATCGGACCACTATAAATACTTGTCGACAAAGTATTGGTTCAACAAACTTTTTCGAGCAGCATTTAAATTGGGTTTTAATTGGTGATAGGACAAAGAAAATGTGAATTTTATATTTCTTTGGTCTCATTTTAGTAATTCGGCATGACTTTATTTAGGCGACTCTGTTATGTGTTACAGATGATGTAATTTTCTTTAAGGTTTATTTTCAAAATAATCTTACTGGAAAAGGTAGTTAGGTTGATAATTATGGAAGCAAATTTGTAAATAAGTGGTAATCATTGCATGATTTCTATGAAAAAATTTATACATGTAAAATCATAGAAAAATTGCATATTTTATATATAGTAAAAGCTACAAAAGATTTTAAAACAACCATGAAAAATCATCAAAATTTTCACGATCTAAATATGAATTATCTAGCCATGAACTATAACTACGATCATAGGCACAAAACATATGTAACTAGTTAAATAATCTGTAGCTAAGTTGTGGTTATTAGATGACTAGTAGTTATTTCAATTCCCCAAAAATACTTTTTTATGATAGCCGTCAACATTTGAATGTTGACTACCACTACAATCAGCAAATTTTTTTGCTCCCAAGTCATGTAATTGCATTAATATTTGCCATAGATTTCTTTGTTTCGAAGTAACAATAAAGGTTTGTCTGTTCATAAACCGTACAAAAACAATATCAAATTCAAGAATGGATCAATGATATTTGAAAAAAGTGGTTTCCTCACACGAGTACCAAGCTCGATCGATAAAGATCACTAAATCAGTTTGAAGCCTAGCTTTATTGTTAGAAAGTTGTATTCCTTATTAGACAAGAGAGTGTAATGTTAGTCGGAGTCTGCATATTTCATTTTTTTTGGCTCGGATAGTTCTTTACCAAGATAACTCATGGATTAAGATTGAGTTTCAATCACTTGATTTGTAAAGTGTCAGTGTCTAGTCGCTCTTGCTCTCTCTCGTTAATGGTTCAAGTTCTTGGAATATCGGTAAAAAACTTCCTTTCACCTGAGCTTTTTCAGCCATATATCTTCTACTATTAGCTCAATACTTTTCTAAATTATCTATGTAAATTTTTCAAACCCTTTTATCACTTCATTGATTCTGAAAGTATTTCCACTTTTGCTGATATAGATGGACTGATTGTTTTTTTTTCTGGCATGGAACCAAAAATATAGATTATGCTATCATGTGTAACAACTTTTTGTAATGAAATATTTACAGTTTTATAGACAAAACAAAAGTGTATTAAAGTGAGTGCTTTCTTTGGGTTTTTTTTTTCTTTTCTTAAATCTACATATTTATTTAACCAACTTGTGCAATACAATGTTTAGCGTTAACAATTAACGATGTGATCCATTCCG
Source organism: Lepidium africanum (assembly GCA_900406405.1). Taxonomy (NCBI): domain Eukaryota; kingdom Viridiplantae; phylum Streptophyta; class Magnoliopsida; order Brassicales; family Brassicaceae; genus Lepidium; species Lepidium africanum. The sequence continues at coordinate 8,990 of OVAX01003854.1, read as the reverse complement.
GAGCAATTGATTACACCCTCGGTTCATATGATCATATATAGATATATAGAATCCCTGCTACTCGATCAGCTACTCTATTCCTCTCTCGCCCTTGGAACATGATAGATCGAGAAGTCATCTCTGTGTCGAGTTAGGTCAACTATATCTTGGATAATTAATTTCAGCTTAACTTGGCCTTTCCATATACAGCCTCAATCATGTCGAGTACACTACACTTTAAGATCATGGCCATGGGTCTTGCGAGTTGGTCCATATACTTTTCATTCTATTTTTTTTTTTTTGAATATATAAACTTTTTACACATAAGTAAACAGTAAAAAAAGAAAAGTCGAGCGATATTAATAATGGAACTCAACGAGAGCGGCTTAGTAAAAACGAAACATTTCACATGTTATTCACAACGAGGGAGGGTAAGATGATTTCTATTAATTGTGTTCAGTCACTTTATGGGTTCAGTGAAGTGAATCACTCCTTCTTACATGACATTTATAATAATTTGGACCACTCACTTCTTAACTCCATCAAACATCCACCACTCAATATATATCATGTATTCATGTTTTTTAAGTCTTTTTTTTTGGAATAATAGTTGATACTTATTTATCTAGTTTTAAAATTTGGCATCATATATATTTATGCTCAAAAGGTATCTTTATTTCTTTGTGTCATGTATACTTGTTTTATATTTTTCTCAGCTCTAAATTCTAGTAATTATTTACCAAACTATATTTTTATAATATCTGATATTTTATGAATAACCTAAAGAGGTCCATATTTAGTTACTTATTAATTTGTGAAGTTTGTCATTCAATTTTTATTTGTGTGATAAATTCTTCACCCGAATTTAACACGTTAATAGTGAGAAAAACATATTGTTGATTTCTATGTGATTTCTAATTTTTGTTGACAGAACTAATAAATGAATTACGTTGGTAAATATTATTAAATATTTATACAATATATTCACAAAATATATCCAAATGTTAAGTTTAATATTTTTGTGATTATTAATATCTGATTTATATCTGATTCTAGAATAAATTGGAAGAGAGAAAGTAAAGATATCCTAGGCAGTCATAATCATTAACACGAAGTGATCAAATAATCCACAAAGTAAACGAGTTTGGGATAGCTATTGGGTGGGGGGACCTCTCTTTATGTCTCCATATTTCATCTTCTTCATTAGTTTTCTTCTCTACATAAACTCTCAGATTTTCGATCAGTTTCTCTGTATGTTGTATATTATCTTCTTCTTTTCTATTTTCAACTCTAATGGATGATAACAACACTTACCGTCTTCGCAGTCGCATGCAACCTAAGTTCACTCNCCGTCTTCGCAGTCGCATGCAACCTAAGTTCACTCTTCATGACTCCGAAGGTCTTAATTAATTAATCTTCTAAATATTTAATTTAATTATTATTTTGTTCGCTATCTCTACTCATTTATTAAAACTAGTCTACTCATGTTTTCATTACTTTATGGGTGAATAATTAACTAAAAATGCAGAAGTGAGTAGTAAGGAATGGGAGTTTGTTAATATGACTGAGCAAGAAGAAGATCTCATCTTTCGAATGCACAGACTCGTCGGTGATAGGTAACGTTCCAAACAAAGTAAATTCTTCATAATTGTTTACCAAATTTCTAATATGTGTGTGTAGTATTTACGCATCTAGTGCCTGAGGAAATGGCGTCCACCATATAAATAAGATACATATGATGTTCCACGATACGTTTACACACACACACATATATATATATATATATATATTTTATCAAATTATGAACTGAATCTATCAAATGAATTCTCGCGGAGTAAATTTTTCATGTTTTATTATCTACAAATAGTTCTCCAGATCAATAAGTTCTATAATATTATCTACTAATCAACAATATTATCCAAAGTCAAAAGTAACACAATAACTCATTATATCATAATCAAAATTTTAAAACTAGGAAAAAATAATATAGCAAATTGAAAGTATCATAACAAAATATTAAATATATTCTTGAAATTTAAAAAATTTGACTGTACATATGAAAACTAGCTAAAGCACTTACTTTTTTAGTTTTACTTAACCGATTTATATTTTTGAGATTATAATAGAAAGTAAAAAATAGTGATATCAATATTTTTTGCATAAATTTGATATTAATGTAATTTTAGATTGGGTTTTTTCTTTCTCTTAAGAGAGTTCTTATCTTATTGACAAAATAAAAGGAGCTCTTTACTTTTAGAATAATAAATCTACTCCATATATGATGAGTTTTTCTCAACTCTAGTCTTATGTTAGTAGTTAACTATGACGGCTTGGAATGATTAATAAATTGGAGGAGACAACGTTGTTTGTGGATCAAACCGCTGCTTTTAATATTAGCAGTAATAAATTGTATTCCGTGACAGTTTTGTGCGGAGAAAAAATATCCATCGTAAACTAAATATGGACCTCTTAATAATTTGGACCGCTGTAGATTCTTGTCTCTCCCAACTATTAAATCTCTTACCTCACTAATGGTTTAGTCTACCTAATCCCATTCAAACTCCGATTATAATTGTCATTACATGTGTACAACTTTAATGTTTGTAACACACTTTCTCTTTATATTCTTTCATGTACCTTTTATTTTATTCTGACGATAAATGAAAGTAAAAAGTTGATGAGTTTAATAACATTACACTATATAACAATTTTCGTATACTTCTTACTTATGTTTCTGCTGGAACAAAGTGTGGGAATAATTAGTATAATTAACTTCCAAATGCTTGGCTACTTTTACAAAAAAAGAAATGCTTGGCTAGCTCAAGAATGTTAATATGAAATTTAGATTTTACACTCTTTATGTATCATGATTGATTGAAACTTAATTAGTTTTATTTTTAGTACATGTTTCTATATAAGTTTTTCATCTATTAATTAATTTAGTTAATTACTATGTAAAGAGATATATTTATAAAGCGTATTTGATAAAATGTACGATATTGAAATGTTTTTTTTTTTTTTTGAAACACGATATTGAAATGTTTATAATTAGAGAAATTTTTGTAGTTATAATGAAATGGAACTAATAAGATGTTGGGCATGAATTGAATAATATTAGGTGGGATTTAATAGCAGGAAGAGTAGCAGGACGGGAAGCAACGGAAATAGAGAGATATTGGATTATGAGAAACTCTGATTATTTCTCCCATAGACGACGCTGATTCCAAAATTTTTCTCATATATCAACTTATTCTCCTCCTTGATTTATGTTATTATGGACAATTAAAAAACCGTTGAGTTGTTTAGAACAAATATTCGGTGTGTTTATGTTTCTTATCAATGGACATGTACAAGTTCTGTTAATTCTGCAAGTTGTGTCACTCGTTTTATTCCAACGATTTCGTTTTAACTTGTTTATAAATATTGATTGAAAGAATGAACAATCTATTACACAGTGAACAAAACTATTTTCTGATGACTTTTCTTTTACGGATTTATTTAACATAATTTGTGATGATGGATAAAAATCCTTCAGATCTTTTTATGGAATTTTATAGAATGTAGTCTACTCCATTTTCCGTCACAATCTGTTGCAACTCTGTAAGATTTTCCCGACAGATTTTTTTTCACCACAAATTCTTTCAGAAAAATACAATTTTTCTCATAGATATGTAATAAAAATTGCCTTGTTTATCTAGGGTTTTTTTAAAAAAATTTATTTATAGTGTTTAGATTATCTTAAATATAAGATATTACTATAAATTAATATTCAATATAATTATTTAACTATTTTAAATAGTTAAACTATTTTTTTTTATCATTTTTAAATAGTTAAACTATTATAAGTAGTTAAATGATTATATTGAATAATAATTTAAATAACATATTAAAATATTTTACATATTTGATACATTTTACATATTTGATGTTGCACGTATTTCTTCAAAAAGGTGTAAAGAACAAAACGAGAAGAATATTTAAGCCTGCAAGTTTAGCACGAAGCATTCTGACAAAAGGGACCATACACACACACTACCTAACACCTAAATACTGGTCATGAAACTACTTAGCCACCTCTATTATTGTCTTCTTTGCGTTGTTTTCAATCTCTGTGCCTCTCTTATTCTCTTCTTCCACTTTTACCTGCAGATTCCACTGTTCAAAACACCGATTGGAGGAGCCTTAATAATATTTCAACCACTAGCAGTCCTAGGTTAAAGCCCATAAAACAAAGGCTTTAGACGCCAAATATCATGAAAACATTTGGGGCACCAAAATGTGGTCTTAGGATATTTACTTTGTTTCTACTTGCAAGGGTTCGACCCCTACCGTTCACAATTTTTTTTTTTTGACAATGATTACAAATTTATTTGAAACGTTTCAGATATAAGAAAACAGTTTATTAATTAATTATTATTGGCTGGCTTATAATTGTTAAAATATTAATTCTAAATAAATTATTAGTGAATTAGAAGAGAAAACCTAAGAACGAATCCTTTTCCCCTACTCTTCTTCTAAATCTTTCTAAGTTCTAACGAGAAACTCAAATCTCAATACCACTCCTGCTCAATACTCATAGATCTTTGCTGAAATATTATTGAGATCTATCAGACTTTTCTAGGCCTCTTTGAGAATTGGTTGCTGATTCATGTTCTCCCACTCTCAATTCCATGTAAGATTTATTTATTTTGCCTGTAACTTTGTTTTTTACAGGAAAATCAAAAACGTTTTCTTCTTCATAAAACTGAAAGCTTTCCTATATTTTAAAGTCGAAATTCCTTTACTGAATCAATGTCAATGCGTATTTATATATTAGTTTGTACATGATTCTGCCTCTGAAGTCTTATCATCACTGTTGGCTAGTCGTTATATGAAAATTGGATTCCATGTGGCCTAATTCATTTAAGAGAAATTTATAAAAAAGGCATCGAAAATTATAAATCTTATAAGCATGGGTACAAGAAGGAACTTTTTATAGAAATAGGACCTCCTTTTTATGTGCCAATTGCAGGGTTTTTATCTGAGGCACTGTTGAAGAAACGATAAAAGACGGGTGGTGTTCATTGTTCAAGTCAATGGTTGAGACGCGTACTCGACGGAAGGCGGAGGCGTCGCAGGTGAAGGTCGATTCTGGTGGTGGGAAACAGAGGAGGTTGGCGCGGCGGAGATCGAGTCCTCGATATAATAAGAGTAAAGGAAAAAACACAGTTCTTTGTTCAGAGGCTTCGCAATGGAGAGACGAAGTTTCTACTGATGATTCTGGGTTGGTGCATTTCGGCGGTAATGAGTCTGTACATCGGGGAAGGAGAGTATTTGTCGAGGAAAGAGGGCCATCTGAAAGTAGCGGTCGTGTTCCCTTACAAGGTTTGCTTATTTCCCTCATCTTTTTATGTTTGTAGTTGGTGTTGATTTGGGTCGTTTTTGGTCTAATTTTGTTGACAAATTTGGGATTTGCTCGGAATTCTTGGTATGAACTATGGGCAGATGGGTTTATGTTTTATGTTACTCACTTTCAGTTGTATTGAACTCTCAGTTTGTTATCTATTTTATGTTTATCCATGACTTGATTTGATGTCTACAATTACTCAATGCTGTTGTTCTGTGTCTCGCTTTTAACTCATTGCTAGTCCCTGAGTGTTTGTTGTTATTAAATTGGTACCAATGACATTTGTCTCATTCTTATATAAATTTTGGTTTTGCCCAGCTTTATTGTCTTCTTCGTTGCTCGCACGTGTGTCTTACTCATCTGCAAACATTGCCTGCTGTGATCTGTTGTCCTGCTTAACACTAGTTTTCCCGATTTTAGCCAGCTAAAATCGACCATTTTTGTTTGGTTTTGTTTATACCGGTATGAGCTTATTATGTCCTTTGTTGTTGTACTTTTGGGTCACCCATTCGTTTCTCTTGTTCTTTGTTTATTTTGTGTCTCAGGTGTTAAACTTTGCTTTTTTTCTTATATCCTCTGATGTTGTGTACTCTAGTTGTCCTGCTATGCTCTAATAGTTGTGGAACTACTACAACGTTTTCTATCATATTATGGAACCATATTTTAATGTTGTACTTGTGTTTGCCTTTACTTGTTGTTTAACTTTATTCTCTTTTAAGTCATATTCTTGTTTTGTTGTAGAGTTTGTTGGGGTCGCTTTTCCCTGTATATATATGGTTTTCCCTTGATGTGTGGTCTCCTGTATTTGGTTCACTTCTGCATGTGTGAATTCTGTTTTTTTGGGTTTTTGGATCTTATGTTCCAGGTTTTGCAACCACGATTTAGGAATTTAATTTTATTAATGTTGGTTTGCCCTGGAAAAGTGCTGCGAGTTGTTACCAAAACCATTGTTTCCGTTGCCAAATTATCCGAGGGAAGGCAGGATCAACTCGTACTCACGCTCCCAGCTACTTATTGATATTATTGACATTCTACAAGGTTCATCGGAGTTGGAGGACCTGTTATCGTCTCCGTTTTCCTCCTTGTTTAAGCTACCTGTAGGCAACTTGTTACTGAGAACAGTCAGGAACTGTGCTTTATATTTGGTTCCCAACCAATACGCTTTTCTCTTCTGGAGTTTGAAAAAATCACGGGCCTTTGCTGCTCTCCTTATCCTGATGATGACCCCTTCTGTAAAGCAGAAAGTCAGGATGCTAGTGAATCAGCTTTCTGGTATCCACTCTTTGGACCTAAACGAAATCTTACAATTCTTGATATTGTTGACAAACTTATAGCAGAGCCTTTTATGGAGGGGTGGGGAAAATTGCGAATGATCTTAGTTGTCATTATTGACGGGATCTTAATTTGTAAGGCCCATCCTGTCAAGCCGTCTTTCAATGTAGTTGAAATGGTTGAAAATCTAGCTCAGTTGTTTTCCTATCCATGGGGGAGGTTAAATGAAAGGTGAGGTTAATAAATTATGTGTTGTTTTGTTCGTTGTTCAACGTTAAGTTCTAGTCATTATGACATGTGTTGTCTATTCTTATTTGCTTTCTCATTTAAGTCAATAGTCATTCTAATTTAGTAATTTGTAAAATAATTTGCAGAAAAGTGCTGCCGGGAAATAGGATAGGGTAATTTTCCATGGTGTTTTTGCAATCTTTAGTTATATTACTATCGAAAAATTATTATAATTCATAAGGGCATCAATTTTATTCATGCTTTAGACGTCATATAGCATAGGGCCGGCCTGTTTCAACTCTGCTGAACACCAATTCAAGGCTTACCAAAAAACATTGAACATGGAAAGTGTATTAAATGCAGCCTCATGACTTTTGTGCCAGTCTTGAATTATCATCTTCCACTATAGACGTACACCTAATAATTTTTCTAGCATATAACACATAACCACTATCTAAAATCTGTAGCATGTATAGCTTTTAACAACAACAAAAAACATATATATATATAGCTTACATGATATAAATGGCTAATGACAAAAAAAAAAAATCATATGCAACATAGCTAGAATATCTACAAAGTAAACTTAGAATTCACACAGATATCTGAAGAATTAAAGGCGATGCGGATCTTTGAATATCCAGAGATTAAATTTAGATGAAAAATATCAACGTGAAAAGTGTAAAGATTGGATGAAATTTCATTTTATACCTACTGTTTCAGGTCATATGGCTCATGTAACATCCTGATTTTGATATAAAATCATGTCACCCTACATGCTATCATGATAATTAAAAATAATTTATCTAACCAATACAATAAAATCACTTATAGCGTGTTATTTTTGTGCCCACATAAACACATACATTCAATTATATGTACATATATGTTCCCTTTGAGCACTATTGGTCACAATAGTACACAACCCTTGAAAATCTCCTTGTCAACAACTAATATATCTACGGTCCGTCTAACGTTAGCAAATGCCCTATTCAAAACTTTTTTTTTTTTCTTTTCTAGTATGGGTATATTCTCTAATAATAACAACTATTTTTATTAATTAGTTTACAAAAAAATTCTGCAAAGTGAGAAGATGAAATTGTATAATCAAACAATGTGACTAATGTAAAACCAAATTTCTCAAACCCATAAAAGACAATAACATAAAAAGACAATTTTTTGACCTATTTACTAAAAGTTTCAATTACGTCTAAAAATTTTGTATCCTAATTAATGAAAAATTCTATAAAACTCTAAAAATTTTGTGTCCTAATTACTAAATTATTCAATATTTTCTAAAAAATTTAGCCATAATTACTACAAAACTCCATAAACTCTAAAGAATTTTTTACCCATATATATATAAGCCTTAAACAGTGACTTATATATGACCTATGCCACGGTTGGTCATGAATATATCATGAACCTCAAATATCTAGTCAAGTGCTCCAACATCATATATGGCATATCTCTATTTTTTTGGTTGTCCTGATCCTCAAACCCATTGTGCACGTTTCAGTCACTACCTGCAAAGTTTTAGTTTCGCACAACTTATTCACTAGGGCTATAAGTCTAGAACCCCACAAAAAATTTCAGAAAACAACTTAAACCACACAAAGTTTAGGTCTTTTTATAGCACTACACAAAGTTTGTATACAAACCCATAACCATACAAACTTTTAAATTTCAATCTAACACTACATATCTTTTAAAATTTAATATTTGTTTCCTTAATTATAACAAAAATTACATTTTAAAATTTTAATTAAAACAAAGAAACAGAACTATTATGTTTAGAGAAATTACCAGTATTGACCCTTTTGCTTTACCCTTTTTCATCCATGCCCTTTCATCTATGCCTTTTTCACTCACTACAACTTAACAAAACCATTTTTTCCGAATTTTCCCCTTCCATTTTTTGCTTTCTCCTCTAACCCTAGTTTTCTAAACGACGGAGCCGCTTCTTCTCCTCTTCTTCCACTCCCATCGAACCTGTGATTCAAATCGAAATTAAATTCCAAAGATGATGTCGAGCTTCTCCGTCTTTAATTATTTCTCGAAGTGGTTGTAAATAAAATAAAGAGTATATCTGTACTCTGTAAAAATAATCAAGACTAAAGATAAT
>OVAX01003853.1:0-16662 GCA_900406405.1 Lepidium africanum | reverse complement strand
TATTACAATGCCTCATAAAGTCTTTCTTAAAGATTTATAAGTCTACTTATAAAATCTGATAGCAATCTCAAAACTTAGGAAAAACATAAGATTTATAAGCCTACTTATAAATTTAAAAGATGACTTACAAAAATTATAATTATTGCAACGCCTTATAAAGTTTTCCTTAAAGATTTATAAGTCTACTTATAAAATCTGATAATAATTTCAAAACTTAGGAAAGACACCTACAAACAGAAGAAAAGAAAACTAGATAGGAGTTACACCACTTGATTTGTTATATCCAACATGACCACACCTTCTACATTTATAAGATATTGACTTCCCAAATTCCCAAGTAGAATGAATTCTTCTTTTCTTGGGTCTGCCACTAGGAATGCGAGTAGATGGTGGAAGACAAACAAATAAATTAATTAATGGTGGAATATCCTAAGAAGCAATATCACCAACAGGATGAATTGTCTCTGAATAGGCAAGTGTCCACCTGGGAAAAAAAATAAGAAAACTTAAAAGTGCATATTTACAAATACTTCAAAAAACACAAACATAGACAAGAATAAAATAAATCAATTATTAACACTACAAACCTTTCAGTGGAGTAAGATCATCCACGTAATTATTTTCATTGAGATTAACATGTTTGCAAGCAGCAATAGCATGTGAACAAGGGAATTTATTTATGGTGAAAGCATGATAAGTACAATGCCTTGAACCCAAACTCACAACATGTGTTATCCTATTTCCTTTAACCTCAAAGTCCAGTGGACTGATTGGAGAGACTTCAAAAAAATGGGATGAATCATTATAGCATTGCACCATCTTCTTTCCAACATTGACGGTGACAGGATGTAGATGACGACAACTCTTCTGATGACGCTCATAAAACCATGTCGTTATAATTAACGTGATTGTGTCAAAGAGGCATGTAATGGGATACTCGCGAGACTCTTTCAAAATTGAATTTAAAGATTCAACAAGATTGGAGGTCATAATATTGAACCTATTAGCAGGTGCACAAGCACGAGACCATTTTCTAATATCAGCTTGCAGTAAATACTCTGCACAAGTTTTGGATCAGCTTCTAAAATGTCTTTGAACAGATTATCAAACTCTTGGGTCATATAAGCTCTAGCTGCTGCATTGACCTTTGGGATAAGTATGCAACTTCTGAACCGTTTCTCTAGATTCTTTTGCAAATGGAAAATACAAAAACCATGATGAGCTTCTGGATAGTTTTTAGACAACGCATTTGCAATGGAAGGAGCACGGTCAGACACGAAAACCAAATGACTAGCATCAANGAAGGAGCACGGTCAGACACGAAAACCAAATGACTAGCATCAAGAATGAATGACAGTAAACATCTCAAAAACCAATCCCAAGATGAATCATTTTCTGAATCCACAACAGCAAATGCAATTGGAAAGAGATGGAAATTACTGTCTTGGGATGAAGCACCAAGCAAAGTTCCTTCGTACTTTGACTTTAGAAAGGACCCATCAATACAAAGAACTTTTCTCATCAATCCGAATCCTCTAATGGATGCACCAAATGCTAAAAATTCATATTTGAACTTATTATCACGATCAACTTCAATGAAACTAAGTGACCCAGGATTATTCAGTTTTAGCATATGAAACCATTTCGCTAACATATCATAGCTATTTGAAGGTGAACTACTAGCAATTTCAGCTGCATATTCTAAAGCTCTCCAAGCCTTTGAATATATAATGGTAATACCATGATCAGACCTAAACTTTTCAATCAATTGCTTAGGTTTCAGTGGAACCTTCCCTCCTTCAAAGTGATTACTAACCATATGACCTAACGTTTTTGTAGTATCTTGATGATGATTAGCATTTCTAAGAGATGAATCACATGTATGTTCACTCACATAGTTTTGAATAACAAAAGAACCAGACCCATCAGCATTGGTTGCACGCAACATCCATAAACATTTCTTATCAAGGCAATGAATAACATACCGATGCAAATTAGATTTCTGAGTTCGAAACTCAAAGCCGTTCTTCATAGAGAACATCTTCAAAGCTTTTTTCAACACATTCTTATCTTTAAATATCATTCCAGGGTGTAGAGAGTCAATCTGGTCAACAAAGGAACTTGAATAATCTGATAAATCACCATCAGAAGCTGAAACTTCAGATATAGGCTTCTTTCAACCAGTATTAGTGAAAGATGATGTGGTAGATGTTGATGGATTGTTGATATTTGAAGTTGATGCCACCTACATTATAAGAAGTTTATAAACTAACTTATAAATTCATATAAATATGACTTACAGAAATGATAATACCTCTTGAACATCATTATCTATAGAGACAGCAACAACTGGAATCCTGAAAAGAAGAATAATATTTCCACTGTTAATTACACAAACCTTTGGAACCGAACTACTTTGTTCCTATCAAATTGATAAAACAAAGAATTATTTAATAAACAAATAAGAACAAGAATAGAAAAAATGTCAACCAAATTTGCAATCCAATGGTTCTAAATAATCATATTCAACACATTAGTTCATAATATAACTTAACAAACACATAAGTCAAGTAAAAATACCTCAGAAATTATCACACATAGTTGAATATCTCTGTTGCTCTCCAAAAACTTATTAATATAGGCTTTGACTTGTCTATCATTCCATATGAAAAGTGCAGGAAGCTCTTTTGGTGCACAAAATAGATTAGGAGGCAGACAATAACTAAGTTTGGCACTAGTTGAATTAGAGTCCAATCCGAAATCTTCTAAAATGAGAGATACTAGATTGCAGAAACTTATATCTTCATGAACTACAGAAAGACAAGCTCCTTTGATATTGTCAAATTCAAACTCCCAATGAGTGGAGTTTGTAAATTTCCATAACCTAGACACACAGTAAAGCTTAATCATTAGAACCAGGGGAAAAGATCAAGAAAAAACTGAAAACAAATTAGAAATCTGAGAAAGTAATAAACAGAATGTCAAAATAGACTAAGAGGAAAAAAAAAAGGAGAAAAAGGAACGCAGAACATGAAGAACACGAAGAAGACAAAGAACACAAAAACGAAATTGTTTGAGTCGCGATAAAAAACAAACGAATCTAGATCAAAATCACCTAATAGATTGCGCAAATCACAGATCGAGTAAACATATAGCAAAAATTGCAACCCTAAACCTAATAATCACATAAATGAAATTGAAAGTATCAAACCTGAAAATCTCAGATCTGAAAACGATAATCGCATAGATAATCCAAATTTCTTTCGATTTTGATGAAAACTTTAATCGCAAATGGTTGAATTTGGAAGGTAAATAGAATCGAACAAGAGAAATTAATGAATCAGAAAATTGATCAGATAGAACGAAGAACTGAAGGAAGGGTAAAAACGGAATTACAAAAATTAGAGGGGCATATTTGGAAAGAATAAATTTTTAGGGCATTTTTGTAAAGGGGTACACTGAAAAGGGCAATACACAAAATTTCTTTTTTTGTTTTTACGTTTTTTTTTTCATTTTGTTGTTTCTAAATTTTTTTTATTTTCATTTTTGAATTTTCTTTAATTTTTTTTTATTTTTTTTAATTTTTTTAATTTTAATTTAATTTCCTTATGTTTATTTGGCTGTTTACGTGTTGCTTAAATCAGCCATACACGTATTGCCTAATGACAAAATGACAAAGATTTAACCATTTACTGACGGAGCTAACAGTCAATTTAAAAATAAGTCACAATTTGATAGCCCAAGCAGATTTTTTAAAATTTTAAGCAACAAATTAAGATTTAAGATGGGTTCAAAAGTTCATTAAAAAATTGACAATGCGTTAAAAGTTCATCAAAGAACAGAGCATTTTTCCCACCAAGATAGAGCATTTCATCCCTGAGTACACAGCTGAGTATGATCTCTTTCCTTTCTCTGATGATTTTACTATCACGTATAGGCGATGAGAGCATGAGACTTAGAGCAAAAAACACTCTATGATGCGACACATTTTGGGATGCATTGAGGAAGATCAAGGTGCTGACACCTTCATGCCTAGGCGATCCATTAGAGACTACACAAGCTGGCATGGACACCAAAGCTGCTGACAAGAGACTTAATGTTGCTGGACACGGGAATACTGCTGTAGAAGACGATGAGAACAAAGACGAGACTATTAACGTGAGCCTAGCACGACGTCGTTGAGCTCCAGGAGATCGCAAAAATTTCAGTCCACATGACCACTAGAGTTTGTCTACTTTTCTACACTGTTTCTTTTTTGTTTTATTGTATTTTTCTTATCTTATTTTTCTGTACGTCGTGCTTCTTTCTACTTTATTGTCACATCAAGACTGTGTGAAGTAAGTCCTGGGGAGGACACTTGCTATGACTAACACATCTTCTTTCTTTTGTTTTTCCCTTTTTGAGTCATTTTTATGTTTTCTTGGGTCAGTTTGTTTTTATTTAGTCAAATCCAGTAGTAGGGAACTATGATTTTCGAGGAATTATTGCATTTTCTGAAACATAAGTAACCATTGATTTAGATTTGACTAGAATCAATTGACTATTGGAAAACGTAGAGGTCATGCAACTTCTCAACATTACCCATATTCTCTTGGGTATACGAGTAATATCATGCTGGCTTCACACCTAACATGACTTAATCTTTTTGTCCAGAGGCTCGACATATGTTGGATTTGGTTCTCTTCTCTTGGTCATTTCAAAGTGTTTATGTTGAATATGTCACTTCTAAAGTAACATTCAAACAAAGATGGATGCAATGTTAGGAGGCTACAGAAAAATTTCAAATGAACCTACTATTTGTCTACGTTTTTTGAGTTATTAAAGAATGCAACCGATAAATAATACAATGATACCCTAGGTAAGTAGGAAAAAATCGGTTGCACAGTTGATAGAAAAAATAAAATTATACCTAAGGTAAGTAGGGAAAAATCAATTACAAAGTGAATTAAATAAGAGAAAATGAAGCATAGGGAAGATAGTCTTTGTGTTCAGGTTATGGCTGAAGAAAATCCACGTGTCATTTGATCGATATTTTCTTGGTGAGACCGCACTTAGATACTTTAGGAAGTTGGTATGGTGGATTCAGATTGCTCAGTAAGATTGTGGAGTTTGATTAGGACAAATGTAAAGTCTGGGCTTTGTCGTGTATGTTTTTCATGTGGCTTAGGTTGTAATGTTCTTATAATGAAATGAGTTTATGCGTCTGCACTTTGCTTTTTCAGTCTTGGTTTTTCTGTTTGCTTGAGAAAAAGCAAAAGATTAAGTCGAGGGGAGTTGATGTATTGCTTTTTTATCAGGTTATAACTCATGTTTTCTATGACTTTTCAAGTCTTTGTTAGTATTTTAGTCTCTATTCAGGTCCAAAACAAGTTAAGATGGAATTAAGCATTCAGAGCTTGGATTGGAGCAAAAAAGATCAAATGGCATTTTTAGAAGATCATATCGATCGGTCCCCTCCTGGATCAATCAATCCCATTTTCATTAAAAGATGCGTACGAGTGATAGATCGACATGCTACCTCATCAGGTCGTTCTGCTCCTAGGATCGTCGTCCAACATTCCAGAAGAAATTTGTGCACGATCTAAGCAACGACCAAACTGATTCAAGATCGACCAATCCACATTAGACCGATCGATATGCTTCCAGATCGATCGATCCAGAGTCTTGCGCGAGAAAACCAAAAATTTCTTTTTTCCATCCAAATTTACTTATTTTGTATCAAACATGTTTTTAGACCTTTTCAATTAGGTTTTTTCACAACTTTAGACACATACTTTTCATTTTTCAAGTAGCCAACTTTAGCTTGATTATGGTAAGTTTTTTTGTAGAAGATCTTCGACTCTAAAACTCTTTGTAGAAGAATATCAAATCCTTTTACTTTTGATTGCAATTCAATTATGTTTTCTTTCATGTTTGTTATTTTGTTTCTTTCAATTATGTCTGAATAGTTTCTTAATCACGTTTAGGATTTTCTAGGGACTTAAGGTTTCAATGAATTAGAAACAAATAGGGTTTTATCTTGTTGTGTTCTTCATTTCTTGTTAGTTCTAAAGATTAGGTTATCCAGATTACCTACCTTATGATTATAGGTTTTTTAGCTCACCAAAAGTGCTTGTTGGAATGCGTGAAATAGCAGAGATGAGCAATTAGTCCTTAACCAATGAAAGTTGATGTTAAGGCTAATTATGAACCTATTAGACATGTTTGCTACTGCATGTTTAGAACTCTAGGGCCAAACGACATTTTAGGATTCTAAATTGCTAGACATAGTAGTTGACGTCACGAAAGTGAGTTTACTATACAATAATGTTATGTGTTTGAGAATTGAATTCCATGTGTCTGATGGTTTTTATTATTGAATATCATATCGATTATTTGTCTTGAATTGTTTAATTGCAATTACCTTATTTACTTTGAATTGTTTTAGTTTGAGTTTGGTTTAGAAGTTGATAATGTAACATTTGGTCTTGGTGGATTCAAACCCTAAATATTATTTTATTTTGTTGTGCACTTGTAATATTCATTAGAGATTAAAACTCGTGATATCATATTTTTAGCTCAATGTAATCATAATCTACTCTAAGGCATAATTAATGAAAATTAGATGACGCAAATAAAAAGGTCAATGTATCAATTTTTATTATAAGCTATAGGAAGAATAATTTCATGAATTATAAGTTAAATTTCTTCGTCGGGGAAGAATATTTAAGTGGTGCAAAAATTAGAAGCAAGTATAATTTAACTATGCTCGATATTGGTGATTCATGTCCTTTCGATTGTCGATTCGTGACCGTTCTTGTTCGAGGAAGAAAGCTACAATTGTACAAATGTACAATCTACAATTCGACTTTCATAAACTGTATAGTCTATGAAAGATCACTAGACCATTTACATGTATGTTACTAGATGAAATTATATAAAAAAATACGCCACTAGATGAAATTTTATCAAAAAATGCCATTAGAGCATCAAATTTTAACCAAAAACAAAAGAAAAAGAAAAGAAGGGCCACTAAATCATTTGTATGTAGTTTGAAATCATTTAATTAAATTTTATCCAATGAAGCTGTTGAAAAATAAAAGATGAGATGGATTGTTTCGGAGTTAATTAATTCAACTTATTGAAAAAGACAAGAAAAATAGCCAACGAGAATTGGTAGGTTTCAATTTATAATTTGTTATGCTGATTTTTAAGTTTTTATTTATCTAAGTTTTAAGAAGAAAAATTTGAACACATATCCCAAAACATTATAGTAATCAGATGTCTACCCTCTTCAATTTTGTTGATTAATTTGGACCATTTTACCTTTTAACAACTTTCTTTTCTCTTTCTTCTTCTTTTTCTTGCGCTTTCTCTTTCTCTTTCTCTTCCTCTTTCCCTCACAATTTCTTTCTTCCTTTCTCTTCTCTTCATCTTTTCTTTTCCAATACAGAACAAGCAAATCAGAGTACAGAGACCAGTGAAAAGAAATCCGTAGTGATTTGGAGTGAAGAAGATTTAGAGACTAAACCTAGACAGAAAGGATTCTGAAGATGACGAAATAGTTTCTCGGATTTGTACTCCGCCTAATGATAACCGGCAGAGGTGGTGGTGGAGGCAGCATAGAAGGATTTACAGATCTTCATTGGTCCTTGTTTGATTGAATCTTACTTTGTCCGGAGGAAGACAGAGAATTATTGGTGGTAACAGTGGTGGTGGGTCGGATCCCATTGTAGTAGCATATATCCGTCGCGACGGATAGGACTAGGATCTTCTTGTTGTTGTTGTTGAGTGTATTTGAATTGTAATCCTTTGGGAAGTCAGGTGGTTGGTGATGATGCCCAATGTAACCAATGAAAAAAGTGTAACGGGTAAGAAATATGTTAGGAGATACTAAATATGTTAGCATGTACTATATATGTTATCATTGTAAGAAATATATTAATGGTTGTTATATTTAATGTTAGCATATAATAAATATGTTACTAATATAAGAAATGTAACGAATGGAACTAATGTAACAGGTAAGAAATATGTAAGCAGATACTACATATCTTAACAGATACTAAATATGTTAGCACTTACTATATATGTTATCAGTGTTAGAAATATATTAGTGGTTGTTACATTTAATGTTAGCGTGTAATAAATATGTTACTAATGTAAGAAATATAACAAATGTAACTACTGTAACGGGTAAGAAATATGTTAGTGAAAACTAAATATGTTATCAGTGTATGAACTATATCACTCGTTGTTACATCTAATGTTAGCGTATAAGAAATATGTTACCCAGTACAATATATTTTAACGGTTACATATGCGGAGACAACACATTAAATGCACTGTCCCCTACATTTAATGCTCTGTTGTTTTCTCCCTCTTCTATTTAATGTTGTCAAGGACAATACTGTCATTTTGTCCGTGAGCACTATGGTAATTTGTAAATAAAAATAATGAAAAGGGTAATTAATAGGTTTCTAAAAAAAAGAAGGATATTGAGCTAATTTGCTCTTTTAAGAATTATTTTTTAAACCAAAATTTGATAATTTTTTTAATCCTATAAATTTAGACATATTTCTGTTATTATTATTTATGTTATTATTATGTAAATTCTTCTTTTTAACATATATTCTATATGAAAGTATCACTCAAAATTATATCGTACTAGGATTATACCCGCGTTATAACGCGGGATTCGATTGTTTTGATTAGTTTTCTAAATCGCGTTTATTTAGCTTGTTAGACCCGTGTTGATATTTTAAAATACGTGTTGAAATTTAAAAATATTGTTTTTGAATTGTTGTTTTTTCCGAACCGAAATCAATCTAAATAAGAAAAACCGAAACCTACAACATACCCAAATGGGTCCTAAATCTATGTATCCGAAAAATCAGATCCAAAGCAGAACTGAAATCAAATCAAGAATCAATTTTTTTTTCTTTTTAGAGTTTTTCTAATACTTTTTTAATTTTGAAATTTTTATATAAAATATCGGATCCAGAGCTCGGTTTATACCGACCTAAATTAGATAAATCGAATCCGACAAAATACCAAAATGTTTCCTAAATATATGTATCTGGAACATTGAATCCAACCCGTATTGAAACCGAATCAATAACCGATATATTAATTTATTAAGTTTTAAATTTTTTTAAAAAAATTTTAATTGTGAAATTTTATATAAAATATCTGATCTAGAGCTTGGTCTATGCCGAACTAAATTAGATGAACCGAATCCGAAAAAATACCAAAATGTTTCCTAAATATATGTATATGGAACATTGAATCCAATCCGTACCGAAACCGAATCAATAACCGATATATTTTTATTAAATTTTAACTTCTTAAAGTTTTTTCCATTAAATTTTATTAATTTTGAATTTTTGTATTTAAAATCCGTAACAAAATCTGTCTTAACCTATTTTAAGGGTTGTTACTAACCTTATGTTAAATTTTATCATAAAGTTTAACATATAGTCTATATAAAAGTGTCTCCCGCTTTAATATATAAGATATTACAAGCAAATTTAGTCAACCACATATAGACAAGATTGAAAATGTCTCGTGATCAATAGATATTTAAATTTCTATGTAATTTAAGAATTTTCTTATTTTTGATTTGAATTTCGTATTAATTAAGTCATGTATATTTCATACTTATTATTTGAAATAAAATTTAATAAGTAAAAAATATATTTAAAATTTGAATTGAGCTTTTAATTATTTAAATGTAATCTTAATTACTAATTCTTATTAACATATAAGCACAAAGATTAAGGTATAAAATAAAACAAGAATCTGGAATAAAATTTACACAAAAATTTGTTGAGTTTTATAAACAAAAGCATTTTAAAACATAAAATTAGCGGTTGAATAATTGTGTAAGAGCCGAGTTGCTCTCAATCTGGTGGTTAGGATGATCCAGCTAATGACTTGATACCAGGGTTTGATTCCTACCCGCTGCATTATAGTATATAAAAAATGGATTTTGTGAATGAGTTTTAGACAATGGATCGGGTCTTGTAGATCCAATGTTGACAAAAAAAAAGAATAATTGTGTAAGAGAAAAAAAAATGATGTAAGATATTAAAAAAGTGTTAAATTTTAATTCACACAGCATAATCTATACATACTAAAAGTAGGAGTTTGAGGCTTCCTAGGCCATCCGCATCAGCATTTTTCTTTTTTTCAACTTTGTTTCTTAGACTGCCACATCAGCAAATTAACAAAACCTAAATTGTACTTAAACCTTAAGCGTCTTCTTCTCTTATTTAGTTAAAATGACATTTTTCCCGTTTCTTGTCAAGAAACAGCAGATATCGATAATGATTTCTTACCATTTATAATCAGAAGGCGACGTCTTATGTACAAAGAGATTAACCTAAATACAACTCTAGTGTAATTACTAAACTATACAGCTTATAATTAATAATTACAAGATAGGTGCTTATATTTCCCAATATTTCTATATATCCATTCTATTTTTCCAGTTAATAGAGTTCATAGCAATAATTCTTTTGATTATATCCATTCTAGGTTAATGACGATTTGTGATTCACTTAACTAGGTCGATGAACTTTATTCAGTTAGTGAGAAGTCTCGATTGTGATATTGAGATTCATTTTCTTTGTGACTTAATTTTTTTGTGACTGCAACATATTTACAACATTGTTATGCAATAGAATTTCACTGGGATTATAGTGAAGACACTTAATTCAGTTGAGTCCTGGGAAGATGGTGGTTTCAGGCTCAGTGACACCCAAAAAATTCACCAATAGAAGGAGTTTCATGCCAAACTTTTTCCTTGCCTTATATAAGAGAAGGATTATTTTCTTTGCTCTGTTTCATTTGAGTTCAAATCAATGTACGTAAGGAATTTTCATTGCTCTATATGTGATTTATCCAACATATCTGGTTCTGAAATTGAAATAGACTTTGGTATAATCAAATCATGCCTCATGGTGCTTTCCTCAGCACCCGCAAAGTAATAATCTTCATTTCCTCGTGCTTTGCTTTTGTTATTTGCTGTTGTCGAGAAATCCTTAATTGGAGTAAGTTAATAGTTAAGATTTAGAAAATTCAAATTACAGTATTACGACACGTGTGATTCATGAAACCCAAAGGATAGAAATAAAATGTGAGTACAGAATCATATATCTATTCAATAGACGCTATATATAAACAAGAATAATCTAATATCTAATTTATTTTTATTATAAAAAAACTCTATAGTTTTGAATATGATAAAAATACAATTTAGTTTTCTGATCATAATTAAAAAATATATTAAAATTTATAATATAAATATGTAATATATATAAACCAGATGTAACTCGGTATTAACCCATAGTATTAATCAACATTACCAAAAATACCTATATGAGTTCCTTTTCACATGTACTATGTTTGTTCACACTGGATCACTATATTTATTGGGTTTTTAGTCTACACCTTAAATCGATTATGTTTTCCGTAATTCAACCTAATTTTTTTATGTTTTTCCTATCATCTCAAACTTTTTATTTCTGTAAAATTAATCATATTCTACTAATTTTGTTAAATAAATTTGTTTAATTAACCTAAATTTTCGTTAATTTTTCAATTTTCTCTAGATCAAACTTTAGTTTTATATGTTTTTCTAACTCGAGCCCCCATGCATTTTCTTCCCACTGAATCTGGAAAACAATACCAACCTAAACCAGTTTGAAGGTTTGTATTCTTCCAGGAAGCATCCACACAACACTTGTAGCCTATGAAACTTTGATTAGATTTGGATGGAAAAGTCAATGGAGACTTTATAAGGGTAGTATGAACTTCTGAGGAAGTTTTGACAGCCTTAAGTTCACTTCGAGCCACAAGCCATTCTTTATAGTCTGCTTCCGCCTGAAGAATTATGTGGCGAGGGTCAGAATCACGATTTGATAAACAATGATCATTTTTCGCTTTCCAAATACTCCAAATAATACATGAGAAAATCTTGGTCTCATCTTGATCTGGTATGCGCCATAATAGATGATCAAGATTGTACCAAATAGATATTCTAGGGAAACTAGTTGGCGCAGAAGGGATACTCGATAAGGCCCAGGTTTGAAGAGCTGGTGGACATTCAAAAAGAACATGATTAAATGGTCTCATTGTCTAAGCCACATCGTGAGCATCTAATATCGTAATTAAAACCTCTCTTATTCAGATTTTGTTTTACAGCAATACAACCTGATAAAGCTTGCCAAATAAAATATTGTATTTTATTTGGGCAATCCAATTTCCAAATTTTCTTATGCAGGGCCTGAAAATTTGGTCTGAAATGTCCTATAGCCAGTAGGGAAAAGGATTCTTCAGTTTTATATCCAGACTTGACTGAATAGCATCATGTCTTAGTAAAATGCCACACCCAGTAGTCAAGCCTTTGCCTCCGGGGTATCGAAATTCCCAGAATTATTTGAACATAATAAGGTTCAAAATACTGTCAAACTAAGACTTCTTTCCAGGATCCCATTCTATGATCAATAAATTGATCAATGGTCATATTAGGGAATAAGGGTAGACATGATGTAGAAGCGGGTCTAGGAATAATATCCAGTATCCATGGATCCTTCCAGACTTGGATTGTTTTACCGTTGCTAATTTTCCTAATGGTGCCTTTAGAGTCTAATGATCTTGCAAAAAAAATGCTTCGCCAACCATAAGAAGGGGAAGCATTCATTTTTGCATATAAAGGACATTGGTTTCTATAGTAACGTCCTTTCATCACTTTCGCAAAATGTGAGTCAGGGAAGTCAATTAAACTCCAAAGTTGTTTGGCCAGGAGAGCCAAATTGAATTCCTCCAAAGCTCTAAACCTCAACCCTCCTATAGATTTTGGTTGACATAATTTTTTCCATTTTTTCCAGTGGATCCATTTGGATGTTTATGAATTTGACCACCAGAAATCTGCAATGACTGAATTTTACTTAAGTATGACAGCTTTAGGTAATCTATATCAGGACATCATATATGTGGGTAAAGCTGTAAGAACCGATTTAATTAAGACCTCCTTTCCCGCTTTAGACAGGAATTTGGACAACCAACTATTTATCCTTTCTTGGAGCTTTTCACGTACAAAAGCAAAAACTTTTGTTTTAGAACCTCCTATGTTTTTCGGAAGACCTAAGTAGGATCCCATTCCTCCTGTTTTAGAAATTCTAAGAATTCTATGTAACTCCATTTTATGGGTTTCCGGAACAGCATGTTCAAATTGGATTAATGATTTAACAAAATGTATTTGTTGACCAGAAACTTGTCCATATTCTCTAAGTATGTGTAATATTTGTGTAGCTTCATCTTTAGAAGCTTTACAAAAGAACAGACTGTCATCTGCAAACAAAAGATGAGAAACTATCGGACTAGCACGTGCAATTGATAAACCCGTAATGAGTTTCCGTTGCTCTGCTTGTCGCAATTTGGAAATAAGGACTTCTGTACATAGGATAAATAAGTAGGGTGACAAAGGATCTCCCATTTACGAGTACTGAGTATTCCACACTAGTTATACAATGCATAATACATTTCGTTAATGTATCACTAAATCCTAATTTTCTCAATAGGGCATCAATAAAATTCCATTCTACTTTGTCGTATGCTTTGCTCATATTCATTTTTACGGCCATGAATTGACCCTTCACATCCTTACTAGTACAAAGAGCATGAAACATCTCCTGAGCAATCTAAGTATTATCTAAGATTAATCGGCCAGCAACAAATGCCGATTGGGTCTCAGAAGTTAGTTTCAGTAATACTTTTTTGAGTCTTAAACACAAAACCTTAGATATTATTTTGTAACCCACATTACACAAACTAATAGGACGGATCTCCGCCATCTTTGTTCGTCTAGAAATCTTAGGGATAAGACAAATATTGGTTTTATTCAAACCTTGTTCAAAAGACCCGTGATGGAGAAAATCATTCATTAAAGTAACTAGGTCTTCCTGAATGATATTCCATTAATTCTAGAAAAATAGGGCTGTCATACCATCCAGTCCCAGAGTTTTCCTAGAGTCCATCATGAAGAGGGCTGATTTGATCTCTTTTTCGGTAGCTAATATCTAACTATACCTATTACATCTTCGGTTTGAGAGAGATATGAAATCAGAGTTAAATTTGAGAGAGATATGATAAAATTAATGTTAAATTTAGGAAAAATGATAAATTAGTAATAATATAGATTGATTAATCAAATTTGGTTAATAAAAATAATAGAATAAATTAATTCTGTAAAAACAAGAAATTCTAGTTAAATTACGAGTATCATAGAAATTTGCCTTGAATTATATACAATTTAGAATACAAACCAAAGATGTAATAGGTATACTTAGATATGGACATGTATAATACAGGGTAAATATACATCGGGTCCCACCTTTTATTTCAGACTTTTGGTGTTGATTACGTCAAACATTTGACATACCGATCTGGACACGTCAATCTAAAGATTTTCTTACGGTCAGTCTTAGTGCGTAATTTTGTTATAAGTTATAAAAAGATTAGTTTCATGCTTTCTTCCTACAATAAGAGGTCATTATAGTCTGTGAAAGAACAAAATTCAGGTCATAATAGTCTATGAAAGAACAAAATACGTAATTTTCCGGGAACTCACCAATGCTAGCTTTCTTATATATAAAAGATAAAAAGAATAGAAACTACATCTGAGAGCATTTGACCAAATGGTGAAATTATTGCTTTTAATTTTCCTTCTTCCTTCATATTTCTTCATCTTCGGTATGAATTGTTTTTTTCCTTCTTCTAATCGATGATTCATTATTAATATTACTTGTTCTCTTTCTTTTTTTTTGATAAATATATATTATTGATCTGTGGGTTTATACTTTCTTATACATATAATAATTGGCGGGAGTGCTTTCTACGACTACCTTAACTATAGAGAACAAATGTGATCAGACTGTGTGGCCAGCTATCTTCTCATGGAACTTCTCAATCACTACCACTGGCTTTGCCCTCCAAAGAGGGGAGGTACATGAGATCTATATCCAGACTTCTTGGAATGGTCTCATCTCCGGTAGGACACATTGCTCCACAGCTGCAAGGAAACTCTCATACGCCACCGGAGACTGTGAATCTGGTAGAATCGATTGTCCCAATAGAGGTTATAGCTGGGCTTCGATGACTTACATCAACTTCAGGCTCGATAGTGGTGGTTTCAACAAATACTACGTTAATTGAGAAAACGGTTACAATCTTCTGATCATGGTGGTCCCGTCTCAGAAGGGTAACGGAACATGTATCCCCACCGGTTATGCGGTTGATAATGTGAATATTATTGGATCAATATGAATCGATAATGTTATTAGAGAAAGGCTTAGTCTCTATATAGACATAGAGAGAAGCTATACAATGGTAATACAAGGCTTTACAAGGTAAGTAAAGATATCAAGGATAATTACAGAGAGGAAGAGATACAATATATATATACCTTCCTAATGAATATGACTTCTCCACAAGATCATAAGATTTTTTAAGAAGAAAACTAATTGCTTGTAATAACTCGTGTCAAAAATTCAATACACCGGAGACCTGCTGCACAAGACATTATAGCTCCAAGGAAACTTGTAAACCGAGTTCGTATACGACTAACTTCGAGAACACATGTTCACGGCCTCGTTCCTATGTTTTTCACAATTATGATACTTCATTCAATTGTACAAGCTCAACTGATTACGTCATCACGTTTTGCACTTCTTCCACTCTTGTCAACACCACGATTAGGTTAATATTCCTAAATTCCTCTCACTTCGTTCCTATGTTTTTTGTGGATTAATCTTGTCAAACACGTTTCTGTCTAACTTAGAGTTTTGACTACTCGTCTACTCAATTTATATTTCTTTTCTCTTAGGCCTCGGTTATAATAAAATGAGTAATCGCATAAACTTGGAGATTACTTTTTCATTAAAGAATTATTATATTTTTTTTGTTTTGAAAAAATGAAAAGCAAATATCATATTTTACCATAATTCAAAATTTGCAAAAGAAAAAATATTCGGAAATAACTTTGATTAAGTGGTTAAATATTAGATATTGAGTTTGTTGATCTAATTATTGACATATATATATATATATATATNATATTATATATTGTGTTTGTTTATATATTTATTGACATATATATATATATATATATATATATATATATATATATATATATAAATGGTGAAAAAAAATTGAACTTACGCGTAATGGCCAAATTAATATCGAACTACAGATTTTGCCAAATAGTATATCAATTTCTGTTCAGTGAACCAAATTGGTACCTAAAAATTTGTAAACTAATATCGTTATTGTTAGATGTGGATCCGAGATTGTACTTCCGTCCACGGAAAACAATGGACAAGAAATCTTAAGTCTTGAACTCGGCAAGACATTTGGAGTTTCATCTCGGCCATATGCTGTCAACTCGGAAGAATTCCTTCACGAAAACGCGCTAAACAAGAAGAAAGTCGGACGACACGTCATCAAGCAAAGAAATGGAACTTTTCCTGTTCCGACTTGGAAAATTTTCGAAAAATAGCTAAGATCTTTGGATAATGTCAAATCTAAACAGAATTGTAATTTTTCCTGTTTACAATCTAATGAGAATGATAAAGGCAGCACTCAAAGGACAAAGGGAAAGGAGCTTGAACTAGAAGACGT
>OVAX01003852.1:0-16670 GCA_900406405.1 Lepidium africanum | reverse complement strand
TATATATATATATATATATATATATATTTATATATATATATATATTTATATATGTTGTTATAATACTCGTTTTAATTCAATTTTATTCTATTATAATGAAGGGGCTCTGATTCTAGGTGATTCTCTCCCCAAATATACATAAATATTTAATATTTAAATTTGATTTACATGCAGTCATAATGCTCATTTTTATTTAATTTATATGTTGTTATAATGCTCGGTGTGCAGTATGAGTGATGATATATTCTCCATACTTATATAAATTATTTTCGGGATGATAAGTGATGCCATCCCGAACCAATCGGTATGGCCGACGTGCCATATAAGTGATTTGTTCCCCATATATACATTTATTATTTTTGGATTAATAGGTGGTGCCTTCCTCGAATTGATCGGTATGGTAGACTATGTTTAATGTTCCAGAAAAACGGTAAAATAAAGATATCCAAAGAAATTTATGAAAACGTTCTAGAAGAACGATGAAATAATTTTTTTCCAGAAAAAAATTATATATTTATCATATCAAATTCTGCTTAACTTGAGATCATTGCCTTCGATATCTTTGGAAATAATTATATAAGGTGGGTAGTTGCATCAAAGATGCATTTAAAGAGAAAATAAGCTCCTTGATACCATGGATAAGTCAAAAGTGACTTATGGTGAGAAAAAGACAAATATCATAATACTTTTATTCCACCATATCCATAATGGTTTAGAAGATGAATATATAAGATCTTAAAGATCTTTGATAATGACACAATATAATGAAGGTGTGATATTAAAGCATCAATCTCTTGATCAGCTTCATTCCCAAAAGTGAATGTTGCATCATCTTGTTACAATAATTACATTGGATGTAGATGTGCTCGATGTAATAACCGTGGTGGTGGACAAGAAAAATATGGACATGGATAAATACACAACATAAGAATATTAACATATACAGCATCAAAAGCCATTAAGAGTGTAATTGTAGTATGATGACATATGTGGCATATATGTATGATAAATCACAAAAGAGAAATGAAACACAAAGTGAAACTAACTTCATCTATGATAATGTAAGATCTTCTATCAATGGCATAAATAATAATATACATCTTGATGTAGCTAATTTAGTTGGTGATTTTGAAAATATCAACGAAAATCTAAAATCTTCCAAAAGAAGATAATATAACATTATAGTGCTTTATTATGTTTTTTTTTTGCTTATTGAATAGTTTTTATTTAATATGTAAATTTTACTTTAAATATATTAACACATCTTTTATAATCAGATAATGTTGAGACTTGAAAACATGGATGTAGATATTTGTCTGGCAGACTATCCTACAATGCACACAATACTTAAAAATAAAAGTATTTTTCCTTCCTTGATATAAAGATTCCACTGGAAACGTGAATACTATATCTGGTAATACAAAACTAATTATGGGCTCTGGAAGAGGTAGTTTATAAATGTCATAGAAAACAAAATTTGAAATATATAATGCATTATATTCTCCCAAGTTTTACAGAAACTTATTAAGTTTCAGAGATATATGCATAATAGATATCATATTGAAACTATGAATAGGAATGACATTGATATTTTTGCATTACATCAATAATTTTGGAGAGGAAATGTATATTGGAAAATCTTCCAGCTTTATTCTCTAGAATATATTCCACAAAAATAAATATGACTGAATCATATATTAATGTAAACCCGAAGTTTATATGTACGTTCAAAGTCTGACATGAGCGTTTAGGACATCTTAGTTCAGTCATGATGAGAAAAATTATGGAAATCTCATATGGCAATCCGTTGAAAAACCAAAAGATTTTTCAAAACGGGAGAATTTCTATGTAATGTTTATTTTCTTGGAAAGCTAATAACTCGGTCATCACTAACAAAAGTTGTGAATGAATCTCCAATTCTTAGAAAGAATACATGGTGATATATGTGGGTCTATTCACCTACAATGCGAGTCATTTAGATATTTTATGGTATTAATTGACGTATCTAGTAGATGGTCACATGTGTGTTTATTGAACACATAAAATATAGCTTTCGCAAAATTCATTGCCCAAATGATCATGATTATACAATAAAGAGAGTAATGCTTGATAACGCTGGTGAATTCACTTCACAAGCCTTCAATGACTACTGTATGTCATTGGGATTTGATGTTGAACATCGAGTCTTGCATGTTCACAAACAAAATGGCATGGTTGAGTCTTTGATCAAACAATTACAAATTATTGCTAGACCGTTAATAATGAGAACAAGACTCACAATTTTAGTATAGGGTCATGCAATTTTGCATGATGCGACATTAATCTAAATAAGGTCGAGTGCATATCATAAATATTCCCCATCAAAATTGACATCTTGCCAAAATTCAGATATATCTTATCTCCGTGTTTTTGGTTGTGTAGTTTATGTCTCCATAGTGCCACCACAAAGAACAAAAATGGGACCACAAAGGAGATTGAGAATATATATTGGGTGAATATCCAGTATGTTCTCCTACACACGAAAACTTGAGAGGAATCAATAAGTGGATATCCAATATGTTTGTTAAACAGACAATGCAGCTGATCATTTACAAAGGAGCTCCCTCCTATAATGTTCAGAAAACATATTCATAGCATTGAGATGGATTAACTATGAAACTTATTATATCCATCATTCCAAAGGGAGATTATGTCATTGTAATATTTTTCCCTCGTCATAGCTTTTATCCCACACAGTTTTTCTATGACAAACTTTTTAACGAGGCAGTGCATAATGGATAATTAAAAGGAGTATTATGGTTGGTAATTATCTAATATGATTATTTTATTAATATATTCTTACTGACTTATGTAATAAACAGCCTCATACTAGCTGTTTGAAGTAGTATAAATATGTGTGTTGTCTTCCTTTAGAATTCACTTGTACAATAACCCCTCGTATCACATACAAAATAATATATATTTATATATTATATATAGATTTATTGCTCAACAATATCATGATATATGTGATAAAGAATTGTTATTATGTATAAAAGCATAAAATCTCATCAACAAAATAATATAAATAAATAAATAAGTAAAATTAATACCAGTGGCTATAAATTGACATTAAATTAAGTAATTGATATTAGTTTCTTAGGTTTTTAGTTACTGCGTATTATATGGTTATATGCAAATATTTACTACCCACAAGAAGTTCAAGACAAACCCAAGAGAACCTAAAGTTTTGTTATAAGAAATATGTTTAGGATTTCATTTGTCATATAAATATGTTTGTTGTGTTCCAAAGAAAAACAACTTAGGGTTGCTGATTGTCCAATTTTCTCTTGAATTTAATGAGTTCAATCTGAGAACAATTCAATCTTATAGACAATCTAAACTTTTTTCCTTTTCTTTTATATTTCTAGCACAGTAAAGTTCAATGAGTTATTTCAATTTTCTATCTCAATAAAAATGAAAGGCTAAATGAATCTATCTTGTTTTAAGATTGCTTATATGATATCCTCCCTCGCTTTAGCCAGTTCTTGGAATTTATGAGTTTTTCATCTCACCAACTTCTCACCTCTAGCCTCCGATTGTAGAAGAAGACTTTTATTTCTTTATATTCATGGTAATATATGTCTTTTATGTGAAACAAAAAAAAAAAGATAGAACAATGTCGTTTGATAGATAGAGCTTGATGCTTGGTTTAGATTTAGGTATGGAACTGGTGAAACTTAATGAATAGGCTGGCATTTGGGCTGAATAATGATGGGTTTGCAAGTTCCTGAAACTGATTCTGTAAGAAAATCAGAATGATTATATGCAAATTGTGGAAGACTATGGATGAGAAGCAGATAGCAAGTGAGATTTCAATATTTGTGGGAAGAGAATTCTTCTTGCCTTGAAACATATTAGGGAGTTAAATGGGTAAGGAAACCCAAACATGTAGTGAGACAAAGAGGTCATAAATACCTCTGAGGGAGGTCGACTAAGCTCTCTAATTATCATAAAAACCTTTGAGGGAGTCATGCGATACTCTCCAAGTATAGATTTGAATATATCTCACACTAATGTTTGTTCTCCACGGTGAATAGAGTAATCTACTTGCGTCACAATAATCTTGCTTCAAGCTCTCTTCCCTTTCTGAAACTGCAATACTTATGATTCCAAACTTACCTCTGTACCCTATGCTAAATTTACGGGGCAGTATTAGATAAACCCAAGAGAGCTCAATGTTTTGTCATAAGTAATATGTGTAAGGTTTCCTTTTTCATATAAATATGTTTGTCAACTTAGGATGTGATAAACTAATCTAATCCAAGGTAATTCTAAAAAATGATGATTTTGTCACAATCACAAATAAGCAAGATGTAAAATAGAGCAATAGAAAACAGTGCATAAAGAAATAGAGAAATGAGCTAAAAACAGAGCAAGAAACAAGAACAATAAATAAGAACAACAATAACAAAGTAATAAGCAATTCAAGAGAGTTGGGCAATGAGGAGTGAGGTTATTGATCTATGCTTAGCTAGGAAACTCTAGATTGCTTACCAAACCAGCATGAATCGATCTCAAGGCAATGAATTCAACACAATCAACATCACTCTCATGAATGTTGAACTATGCTTAACTAGAACCAGACCTAATTCTCATTAGCGAAATCTAACCAAACAAGCATGAAGAAACAATCCACAATAGCCAATAATCAGCCTAGACAATCAATCTCTTGAGCTAAACTAGAAAATCTCAGAATTTAGTTTATTCAAGCAGTTCATCAAACACTTGGTGGGTGAATGAATGCAACAAATCAGATTTCAAATAGCTACTAAGAAATAAGCATAAAGATCACTAAATCTGAAAAGATCATAACAATTTTAAGCTTAAACAACCTAGATTCCTCTAGATCCGCATAGATCTACCTCATTTCCTCATCACCCTAATGAAACTACTCAAACTTCATAAGAAAATGCAAAACACTTAATTAAAATAAATGGCATGATAAGATAGATGAGAAAGAGATGAACAAGATTAACTAAACATAAATTGCATAAACATAAGCATCCATATTAAATCTGAAGATCAAAATCTGAATACAAGAGAGAAAAGGGTAAAATGAGGCATGGTCCTTTGTTTGTGGGTCTAAAAGGGGTATTTATAGCCCACTTACAAAACCCTAAAAGAAAGTCAGCATAAAAAATGGTCAAAGTTTGGGAAATGACCAACTCCCCCATGTATGGCGAGTTGGAGTGGCAAGTTGCATGTAGGAACTTCAAACGAGCATCTTGGGGCATGAATTTGGCGAGTTGTGATCATATAAGGGTGCTCAAGTTATGGCGAGCTCAAGGGGAGAGCTGAGCTAAAAGTCCTAAAAAAATAGCTTCTGGTGGTTCCGTTTGACGTTTCTAGGCCATTTAGATGGAATTCACCCTATGTATGGCGAGTTGTGGTGGTGAGTTGAGCTAAATGGGGACCTTAACTACTTCCTTTCTTGTGCTCATTCCTCAAGTTCAATCCATGATGGTGCTCACATCCAGAATGCTCCAAAATACCTAAAATAGCTCCATATGCAAATGTATGCAATGCAAATGCAAAGTATGTAATATGAACCTAAAAGAACTATATAATGATGGAAATGCTATGAATATGGATGCAAAGTATGTTAAATGATGCGCTTCAAATGGGCTAAAATGCATACATATCAACTCCCCCAAACTTAGTCCTTGCTTACCCTCAAGCAAGTGCATAATGCTAAGAAGGAAGAGAGGTTGCAGACACAAGGAATATCTTACCTTAAATAGTAACTCATCAGATCGAAAACCATAATCCACAAGTAAACCCATGTTCCCTTTTTGAAGTTTTACCATATACTTGCATCCAAGCTTAGCATCTAATCCTAAGAACCTCAATGCCTAAGCTGTACTCTAAGAATACATATTTGATTCCTTATTTCTAGAGGTGGATGCCTCAAAAGGGACTATAGATCAATGAACTTTTGATTCAACTTCCTTGAGCATAACATGACTTATCCAATTTAAGCACAATTTTTTCTTGTTTTTGTTCAGTTTAGCACATGCCCATATTTGTGGATTCACAACTCGACCAATCAGAGGACTGCTTCACGTCCCTTTTTAGGATCAGCAAACTTGGAAAGGTTGCTTCATGTCCGGTTCTCAGCTTTCTCAGTGAGGCACAAAAATTTACGGGTTTACGCATACTCCCCACTCACTTTAGGCATCATTAGATGAACTGGGTTTGTAAGAAGTTACTTTTAGTTCCTGCCATGTTAAACTCAAGGGTGGAAAGCGTTCAATGCATTTCTAGGCCCTAATTTGGTGGTTTAAGTTCAATTAGAAGGAAACAAATCAAATCCTTTCGAGACACAACACAAACATAGGTTTCCTAGGTGAATGATCTACCCATCAACTTTCTATAGAGAAAGATCATCAGCCCACTAAGCTCACTATGGTTACTAGCTAACAACCTAGCAAGAATGCCTATTCTCAGCAAGATGATTCCCAACAAATGCAGCTAGACTCAATCTTATATGAATGCAACTACATGAACACATTATTTTTGGGGAATGCATTTTCAAATCTTTATGGTTTTTCTATGTCTTAAATGTCATGCTATACAATCAATATGCTGAAATGAAAAATCATAATGGATTTTTATGCTATGTATGTAATGCATGAAAAACAAACTAAGAACACAAAAGCATAGTCAATATCCTCTAGAACCCTCCCCCGAAACTTAAATCACACAGTCCCTTGTGTGCATAAAAGCTTGAAAGTGAATCTTAGACCATCAACAAAATAAAACAACAGATGCAATGGTATTTACAGTGAAAGGAGCGGAATGGTACCTTTTGGAGACCAAAGAAAGACTATGGAAACGTGTTGCCCTTAATAGAGGTGGTGCCTCACTGACCAAGGGCGAGTTACACCTTCTAGAAACAGCAAGGTGCTCCATTCGCAGTGGAGCCCTCACCAGACCATGTCGAGTTCTGCACCTTGAGTTCTTGGAAGCTCAATTATCATTCACCACATCGTTTCAGTGACTGTCATGAACTCCTTTGGATCAATTTCCTGCATGAAAACCATTCACAAGTAAGAAATATATGGATGGAGCTGGTTTAGTATGAAATGGTATGAATTTAATCCTCATTGTGCAGAACTCGGATTGGTCCATTTCAAGTATTAATGTCGAGTGTAGATAGTTATTGGCTCGTTAGGGTTCAATCTTCCCCAATTACTACCATTAACCTCTACACTCGATCTCATGAAGCTCAATGACCTAAAAAACAGACGACCAACCACAAGAACAAAAAATGATGGCATAAATAGACAAAAACAAACATTAAAAACTGCAAAGTATATGTATAAGGATATGCATGAGATTTCCTCCCAAGTGAGCTTGTTTATAGTCTCAAGTTTGACTCTTCACACCTATTTGATTTAGGGTGGACCTGAGAAAGGAGGTAGAGTCCCCTCTAAAATGGTTCCGGCAACCCTAAAGAGCTTAACTTTCTGCCCGTTCTCTAGAAGATCTTCTCCTTCCTTGCTAACCAAAGTGATGGCTCCACAAGGCATAACCGCTTTGATGTTGAAAGGTCCTGACCAATCTGATTTGGGCTTTGTTGTGAAGAGAAGCTGCTTGACTTTAGAAAATGGCTTGAGATGCTTGATGCTCTTCACCTTGTACTCCATTTCTCCATCCACATATCCAATTAATTTCAAGACTATATCTGGTCCAATATCTAATGGTGGAGACTTGCTCAGCTCCTTAAGAGGCGAATTGGCAATCTCATTGCATGCAAACATGGATTCAAGGCTTTCCCCATCAACTACCTCCTCAAATATTGAAATTTTTTTGCAGTAGTCACTAGCATTGCCACTCTTAACCACTACAACCTAAAGGGGCTCAAAGGGCTTAGTATGCAACTGGTCCAATCCCTCAATTGAGAAACTCTGTCCTTCAATAATTGGATTTTTCTTTAGACGTTTAGGGAAATGTGCTTGAGGCTTATAAGGAGGCAAGAGTGAAAATTTGCTCAAATCCGTAGAAACTGCAGATTTTTGGGTACTTGGAGGCTGAACTCGACATGGGTGGCGAGGTGGAGGGGCGAGTTCTGCCATTGTGGACGAGTTTTGAACTTTTTTCTCCTCCTCTTCTTGAATCACAATGTCCTCAGTGATACCAACAGTTGTAGTATGGTGAGAAAGCTCACTACCACTTCTTACAGTAATGGACTTGGCTGTGTATTCCTTGCGTGTTTGAATGGCCTTACTTGGTAATTGTTCACTAGTCTTGATAGATGAAGATGCATGTTGAATTTCTATATATTGAGGTCGAGCACTTAGCTTCTCAATCTTGATGTTCAGATCAGAATGATTTGCATTAATTCGTGTGTGAACCTCTGCAAATTTGTGGGTCAATTCTGTAGCTGTAGACTTCTGGACCTTGAGTATCTCTTGTAGCAAGTCCATAATCGTTGAGCTTGTTGTGGAGGCGGTTGTGGAGCTGAAGCTGTGTATGATTGTGGCATGGTTTGGTTGGACTGGGGGATTCATTGCTGTGGTGGCTTAGGTGCATAGTTGTTGCTGTATGGATTAGAACCACTACTTGAATTCTGTTTCTGGTGAACCAACAACAGCTTTTCTAATTTTGCATTGAGAGCTTTTATTTCCTCCTTACTAACTGAATCTGATTCGGTTGTGCCCCCGACTGTCCAATCGTAATCCTCACTGTACTTCTCAGCTGCTTGTGCTAAGTTCTCCACAAGTTCTCATCCATCGTTAGCTTCCCTATTAAGGAAACAACCATTGCTTGTTGTGTCCAAGAGCCATCGAAACTTATGGTGAATGCCTCTATAAAAGATGCTGAGCAGAGATTCGTTGCTATAGCTGTGGTGAGGGCACTGTATGTGGTAGGTCCTGTAGCGTTCCCAAGCTTCAGAGAATGTTTCAGATTGCCTTTGCACAAAATTAGAGATGGCAGATCAAAACTTTGCTGCGTTGAATGTAGAGAAGAATTTAGCCACGAATGCATGCTTGCATCCCTCCCAAGATGCTATCGTTCCTGGAGCTAGATACTTCTCCAATATATGGGCTTTGTCTCCAAGTGAAAATGGAAACAATCTAATCTTCAAAGCGTCATCACTCACTCCACTAATCTGTGTCAGTCCACATAGCCTTTCAAATTCAGCCAAGTGGTCAAGAGGGTCTTTAGATGGTAAACCATAGAACTTGTGATTCTGAACCATGGTGATGAGGCCACACCGAATCTCAAAATTGGTATTTGGAATGGTAGGTGGTATGATCCCAAAGCGTTGGGAATGTGAATGTGGTGTATCACCTGCTCTAATTGGTCTTGGCCTATGAGTAGCAGGCTCATGTAAAACACCTGGTGCTTGATCAGTTAATCCATCTGATATTGTGTTTTCCATCTCAACGAGTCTACACAAACCCAGAAATGCAACCTAAAATGCAGAACTCGAGCATAGGAGAAAGAGCTGTGGCAGCGAGTTTGTGAGCAAAAGTAGAACTTGGGTTAGTGCAGCGAGTATTGATGACGAGGCTTGTAAGATGTGCAGTGAAATCTTAGCCTCGTGATGTGTATGGCAAGGTGTACCGGCGAGGTATCCTGAAACACACCAAAACCAGGGAAAACTAGTCAATAACACCTGATGCAAAAGTCACCAGAACTTGGTCTTAGAAAGTTTAAAATCCGAAATGTAGCAAGCAAACACTCAATTTGGAAACGGCGCCAATTTGATAACAAGATTTTGCAACCAAGTTATCAAATCCATATAGTATATAAGATATCGAACCAACAAGTGTGTTGCTAGCACTTAGGATATTATAAACCTATCTAATCCAAACTAATTCTAAAAGATGATGATTCCATCACAATCACAAATAAGCAAGATATAAAACAGAGCACTAGAAAACAGGGCATAAAGAAACAGAGAAATGAGCTAAAAAAAGAGCAAGAAACAAGAACACTAAATAAGAACAGCAATAACAAAGTAATAAGCAATTTAAAAGAGCTGGGCAATGATGAGTGAGGTTATTGATCTATGCTTAGCTAGGGAACTATGGATTGCTTACCAAACCAGTAGGAATCGATCTCAAGGCAATAGATTCAACACAATCAACATCACTTTCATGAATATTGAACTTTGCTTAACTAGAACCAGACCTAATTCTCATTAGCGAAATCTAACCAAGCAAGCATGAAGAAACAATCCAAAATAGCCAATAATCAGCCTAGATAATCAATCTCTTAAGCTAGACAAGAAAATCTCATAATTTAGTTCAGTCAAGCATTTCATCAAACACTTGGTGGGTGGATGAATGCAACAAATCATATTTCAAATAGCTACTAAGAAATAAGCATAAAGATCACTGAATCTAAAGAGATCCTAACAATTCTAAGCTTAAGCAACCTAGATTCACCTAGATCCACATAGATCTACCTCATTTCCTCATCACCCTAATGACACTACTCAAACTTCATAAGAAAATGCAAAACTCCAGAAATTAAATAAATGGCATGATAAGAAAGATGAGAAAGAGATGACGAAGATTAACTAAACATATATTGCATAAACTCAAGCATCCATATCAGATCTGAAGATCAAAATATGAATACAAGGGAGAAAAGAGAGAAAACAACTTTGAAACTAAGCAAAAAAGTAAAATGAGGCGTGGTCCTTTGTTTGTGGGTGTAAAGGGAGTATTTATAACCCACTTACAAAACTCTAAACGAAAGTCAACATAAAAAATGGTCAAAGTTCGGGAAATGACCAACTCGCCCCATGTATGGCGAGTTGGACTAGCGTGTTGCATGTGGGAACTTCAAACGAGCATCTTGGGGCATGAATTTGGCGAGTTGTGATCATATGAAGGTGCCCTCGCCACCTTATGGCGAGCTCAAGGGGAGAGCTGAGCTGAAAGTCCTAAAAAAAAAGCTTCTGGTGGTTCCGTTTGGCGTTTCTGGTCCATTTGGATGGAACTCACCTCATGTATGGCGAGTTGTGGTGGCAATTTGAGCTAAATAGGGACCTTAGCTATTTCTTTTGTTGTGCTCATTCCTCAAATTCAATCCATGATGGTGCTCATGTCTAGAACGCTCCAAAGTACCCAAAATAGCTCCATATGCAATGTATGCAATGCAAATACAAATACAAATGATGCAATATGAACCTAAAAGGACTATAAAGTGATGGGAATGCTATGAATATGGATGCAAAGTATGCTAAATGATGCTCCTAAAATGGGCTAAAATGCATAAATATCAAGTACCTAACTTGGTTTGGTTTTATCTTGCTAGGTCGAGTTATACTTCGAAAATCTGCAAAAGAGAAATAAACTCCACAAACCAAGATGAAAAAGAGACATATGCTTTGAATGAGAAAAGTTTTTTGTGTGGTGTGAGGAATGAATGAACTAGAGTGTTTATATAAGTAGATAGTGAATGCAAGTGGGCAAATGCATGTGGTGCAAGGAATCAAACATGTGGAGCCTATCATTTGTCTGTGTGGCCCTACTACTTCAGTCCTCTAGTTGCATGCAATGCAACGATGTAGCCAAAAGTGTGTGGAATGAGTAAAAACTTGACCAAAAAAAGATGAGTCCAAAAATTAGTAGGTATAATGCATGTGACCTTAATGGAACAATGCCTAAGTATTAATGGAGTCTAACAACTATCAGTTTAGTCTCATATCATGATAAATCAAAGCCAAAAATGTGTCTAACCCCATGGTTAATCAAGTTCAGCAGCATGTGAGCTTAAAGGAGTAAAGCAAGGGCATAGAGGCCCATGTAAGACTCTAGCTGCAAAAGAAGGCCCATAGGCGTGTGGCCTTGTTTCTAGAGCTAACTTCCCCTTAAAAGTTGATGGATAATGATGTGAAGCCCACTTAGTGTCTGACTCGACGTGACCACACAACTATTAAGGTCGAATCACACCTTTATCCACCAGATTTTAGGATCACCCAATTTGTCTTGTCCAACTCAATGGTCAACTCGATGTTCCATGACAAGTTACGCATTTTTCCATCGGATTTTTGCACTTAACCCTCTCTGATATGCTAGGTAGTGTGGTGAACTCGACGTGACACAGGTCGTTGGGGTTCAACCTTCCCTAATTGCTGCAAAAACCACTGCATTCGACCTTCTTACCCATTAAGACACTCCTCAAACTCCTGAAATTCAAAATAAAAAAATAAAAAAAAAACAAAATAAAAATATTTACAAGGATACTATGAGATTTCCTCCCAAGTGAGCTTCTTTAATGTTGCTAAGCTTGACGCTCCAATCCCTTTTATGCTTCGATGGGTTCATAAAGATGCATTGAATTGCTTTTTGGAATTGTTTTATCAGCCATGTTGAGTTTCACTCCCTGACCATTCATAGTAAAATCTGACCCTTCTTTGTTTTTACCAAAGTTATGGCTCCATAAGACAAAACCTCTTTGACCTTGAATAGACCAAACTATCTTAATATCAATTTTCTAGAAAAGAGTTTGAGCCTTAAGTTGAATAAAAGAACTTGATCACTAGTTTTGGTCTTCTTAGGAGCAATCCTCTTGTCATGGAAAGCCTTTGTCCTTTCTTTGTAGATCTTGGAGCTTTCATAAGCTTCCAACCTTGTTTCCTATAGCTTGTGTAAACTCATTGCTCTCCTCTTTTGAGCTATTTTCAAGTCAATAGTCAGCAGCTTAGTTTCTTAGATGGTCTTATACTCAATCTTTACTAGCAAGTGACATGCTTTATGATACAGAAACTGGAATTGAGTTCTCCTAATTAGAGTCTTGTAAGCAATTCTGTAGGCCTAGTGAATATCCTCTAGCTTGGCAGCTCAATCACGTTTTGAAACTCTCATAACTCTAGCCAAAATGGCTTTGATCTTCTTGTTTGATACTTCTACTTGACTAATTGTCTATGGATGATAAGGTGTAGCTACCTTATGCTTATCTTCATGCTTCTTGAATAGATTCTCAAACACCTTGTTGATAAAGTAGGAACCTTTACCACATATCACAACCCTTGGAACTCCAAATCTAGGGAAAATTACACTCTTAAACATCCTCAATTCCACCTTAGCATCATTGGTTAAGTAAGCAATTGCCTCAACCTATTTGGAGACATAATCTACAGCTTCCTCAACAGTCAAAAACTTTAACTCCCAAGATACAATTATGTGGCATTTCATTTCCTTTGCTGATGTTTCTTATCGATTGGCATGGATCACATTTAGAAAATAACTCATGAGTACCTTGAAGATGGTTGGCCACCATAAACCAACTTGCAATATTTTTTGAATTGTCTTAAATGTAGCAAAATGACCACCATAGGAAGAACCATGACAATGTTCTAAAACCCTTTGAACTTCCTCTTTAATAATATACCTTCTAAACAACCCTTCTTGTATAAGTAAGGCTCATCCTAGTAATAGTGGTTCAGGTCTTTGAAAAGCTTTTTCCTCTTATAGAAGTCTAATCCTTTGGGAACTTCCCCATTAACCAAGTAATTCACCCCTTGAAGTGATTTATCCTATTGCGCTCATTGACATAAGCACGATAATAACTCGCTGCCGATAATAAAAAGGTACAATGACAAGGGGTTGCCCCGCCTAATCCCCCTCGTAGGTATGATATTTCCTTTTGGTTCCTCATTGACAATCACTGTGATGCATTACAATAGCTATTGGACTAGATTGTTATGAAAACCCAACCTTTGGAGAACTTCTCTTATAAAACCCCATTTTATCCAATCATATGCCTCGTCATGTCGGTTTTTAATGAAATTACCCCATATTTCCTTGCTTATTATTTGTTTCAATAATGTAGGATGTCATGAGTAATTAACACATTATCGAATATTGATCATCTGGGTACAAATGCAGACTGATTGCTTGATATTTTCTCTAATATAATTGAGATAAGTATTTTTCGATAGGAGTTTTGCAACAAATTTGTACACATAATTTCACAGTGCAATTAGTTAAAATTCTCCCACATCTCTGGGATTTGAGATTTTAAGTTTTAATAGGATGAGTGTTTCATTCATTGAGCTCTGCATTGTACCTAATCTGAGAAAATCTTTAATTTCCTTGATTACAGCCAACACCATTGTATCCCAATTGGATCTAAAGAAGGATGTTGAGAAACCATCGACTCTCGGCACCTATTCTGAGTGGATCGAGAAGATTGTTATCATAAACTCATTATCTGATGGGTCCTTAATCACCTCCATGTTCTGCACCTCTGAAACTTTACAGTCAATAACATTCCTTATAATTTTTGTGCATGATTGGCTTGTTGTGGTATATATTTACTGAAAATTATGATAATAACCTGAGCAATATCCTCTTTTTTATGCACTGTTATACCTTCAGAGTTTTTAATGACTGCAAAATTATTCTTAGTCTTCCTCGTTTTTGATATCGTATGAAAATATGAGGATTTTTTATCTCCTAACTGCAGCCATAGGATTCGACTCCTTTGTTTCCAGAAAGCTTCTTCTTCTTCACAAGCCTTTTGGAGCCTTGTAGTTATTTCTTTGAGTCGAGTATGATCATTGATATGACTTACCATAACCTTCAAGTTCTTTTTTATCTTCACTTTACACCATTGGATCAACGCTTCTCTTGTCCTGCTAAATCTCTATTTGAATTGAATTTATCTCGAATGACTCTATTTTTGACAGATGAAATTTTTCACTTCATTTTTGTCATATAATCGCCTACTGTACCTAAAATTTCTTTTTTTTTTTCAAGCTCGAAACATGTTAGCAAAGGTTTATTGTTTGAAGATTGGAACTATCATTATGTTGATCTTTCATTTGGGAATTAATTAAAGCATTTCTCTTCAGTCATCACTCTATTAAATTTGCAGCACACAATATGATAATGCCTTACCTTCTCCAAGATAGAGGATCTCTCGAATGTGGTAAATCAAGCAGTCTGATCTCTGACATAAAATATTGAAATCAACTAACAAACTCTTAAGATCTAGACGACCCTCTATGTTTTTCATCATTTGACATAACATTGTTAAAATCCCCCATCACTATCCAATGTGCATTTTTTAATTTTTTTTTTTTGAGTAACTAATTCCATATCTCTTTCGTCTTCTACTTAATTGTACTATAGTAGGTAAGTGTTGAATAGAATTTTTTGTCTTCAAATTGAATGTATACTTCTATGATCCAGCCTGCACATTCACTCTTACTCGATTTTGACCATATTACCATAAATCAACTTCGACCATGATCATGAGGTTGAACTATCTTAGCGCCTAAGTACTTGAGACTTTATGTTTTAGATAATATTACTTATCCCACGGTTTTGGTCTCCACTAAGAAAATTATGTTTGGATTATAGCGAGCCTTTAACCTTTTTAGACATCGAACTATCAAGGGATTTCTCATGCTTTAACAGTTCCAACCCATATTTTTTTGGAAAGAGGACGAGTTGGGTTGTGAAAATCCAACCTTTTCATGTCCAACTACATTACAACTTGATTTTACATTCCTAATTGCTTTCTTTGTGGTTGATTTTTATTTGATGGCCCTGCCAGCAGAACAATATATTCAATTGCACAATCTTTTTCTTCCTCGAAACAACACTTGGAGAAATCCGAGGACTTACTATAATCTACTTCTTAGCAGGACGTCTGCTAGTATTTCTTTTACATGTTCTTTTGTTGGAGGGCTTAGTGAATTCTGGTCATATTAGTTATTCCAATAGAGCAATTAATCAAAAGTAAACCAGGTAGAAGACTAAACCCTATGAAAACTATTCTAAGAGCAGAAAGGCAGTAAAGATGAGGACCTAAAACTATCTCCATAGTGATTTTGTTCTACACGTTACTGAAACGAACTAGGATCTGAAGAAGGGAGAAGACTTACCAAATGTCATCCTCAGACATCAATGAGAAGCTTGACCGCAAACAAACCCGTGAGGAACGAGAAGAAACAAGGACTCACAGAGTGGGCAACTCAAGAAACAAAGAGGCCGCACCACATAGTAACTGGACCTAGTCCTCAAAGGTGCCAAAGAGGAGAAATATAAAACATACCCAATTAATTAAGGGATAGATAAGATAATTTTAGAAACGAATCAAATATCAGCAAATTTTATGATATTCATATACAAATTCGTCAAATCCTATTTTTAATACCCGAATCTG
Source organism: Lepidium africanum (assembly GCA_900406405.1). Lineage (NCBI taxonomy): Eukaryota > Viridiplantae > Streptophyta > Magnoliopsida > Brassicales > Brassicaceae > Lepidium > Lepidium africanum. The sequence goes on along the minus strand of OVAX01003852.1, from coordinate 488 downwards.
ATCCGAAAATTCGAATCTCCGAATTTTCCTTAGGTTATTGATGCAAATTATTTTACTATCTCAAATATCCTACTGTATTATCATCATTGCAATACAGAAAGGGTCAAACCAATGGGAGAGCAACTATTAATCAGGATGCGATCTAACTTATTTAATTCAAGCTAATTCAGATATTGATTATTCAGATATTCAACCTATCGAGCAAATAAACTAATGAACAACCAAAGAAAATAGGAATGAGAAATACAGAACCAAAATCAGATATCAATAAGTAGAACAGAAACAAAANAATCAGATATCAATAAGTAGAACAGAAACAAAATGATATAAAGCACTAAAGAGCAAGAGTAAATCAACGGGATAAGCAGGTCTTAAGGATGAGAATAATGGATTAGTGAAGCTCCTTAATCTACCAAGGATGTCTAACAAAACTCTAACAGAGGTGATCTCTAGACAGCAAGTTCACAAGTAAATGAATTCATTCTCAT
>OVAX01003851.1:0-16672 GCA_900406405.1 Lepidium africanum | reverse complement strand
AGAGGCTCACAATTAAGAAGAGATAGATTTTTAGTGCTAAGTGGTAGTCCTAGGTCTCAGATAGGTAGAGTTCCCTGCTGAATACAAGAAACTGATTCAATATTTGCAGTTACACTACAAAAAATATGAGTATTGATAGCCCTGTATAATAGCATCTTTTACGAAACTGCTATCGTAAATAATTTGTAAATTTTGATATCTATATCATAGCGTTTTTTAAATGCTAAGCTGATATAATAGCAGAGCTGGAAACTAAAATCTGTTTGGAGGGAGGATATTTTATACTTAGAATTTTTTTAAAAAAATTCATCCGCTTTTTGGAGGGACTAAGTTCATTTTATTCGTGCCAAAAAAAACCAGATTATTCCCTTTTTCCCCTTTTCTGATTCGAAACCCTAAATTTGAATTTTCCAAAATCCATACTATATTTTACAGTGATAGGTGAGTTTATCTTCTCCAATCTGCTTGTCGTGTGTAATCTGAGATTGATTTTGTCCTACTTTTGAGTTCGTGATTGATTGGTGTAAGGTTTGACGAGGACGAAGCTCGGTTAAGGTATTTCTCTTATTTCATGAAATTGATAAATTGATTCTAAATTAGTACCAAATCAAAGATTGATTTTGGCCGAGGTTTCTATTTCATAAGTTTTCAATAGCAGGTAACTGGTTCTAGTACTACTAGTTGTGCTGTTCTCAGCCCTGCGAGAATGGAAGCTTCTGTCAATCCTGAAAGGTTTTCCTATGGATTTAAGGTATTATTCTAATTCATTCTTAACTAATTTGGGATTGTTCAAGCTATTGGAAGCTGGGATTTTATGGGATTTGAGATTTTTCAGGTTCTAATGGTTTCTTCGGGTCCATGTTTATCTAATTTTCTTTGAGGAGTTAAGATGTTACAATATGTTCATTTGGAAGGTTAAGCTTTGTATAAGTATGTTAAGATGAACCTGAAATTCCATAAAATGGCAGCTTGCTTTACGTGATGAGTCTCAAAGGTTTGAGTCTCCTCTTTAACTCCAAATTGTATCATTTTTTACATTGTTGTAGGTAGATGGAGCAATAGAGTGGTAAGAGGAAGATAGAGAAACGTTTTACATCGTGCTTGGAGTCTTAAGTCTTAGATCTTTGAGAAGAAAGCATGTGACTGGTGTGTTTCAAATGGTAAAATACATCAGCAAAAGAAGACTTTGATGAAGCATTCTTAACCATTGGCAAAACCGTTCTTGCAACCGAACATGAACGTGATATGTAAGTTTTCTCTTTGGTTAAGCCTAATGAGAGCTTGGAAACCAGTAAATCTTAACTGAATTGAGATACAACTGAAATGAGTACTGATTATGTTCAGCGGCTGAAACTTATCACTGAGCTAATCACTTCAAACATAAGTTCAACTTTAATCATTAAAAAGTGTGTGTGTGTGTGTTAAAGCATTTCTCTACTTACACTTCCCATGATTGGTAAAGCATTTCTCTGCTTCCACTTCACCATGATTTGTAAAAGCATTTCTCTGCTTCCACGTCACCATAATGTGTGTGTGTGTTAAAGCTTTGATTCTTGTGAGAAGTTGTAGACGCAATCTATAATGATTAAGAGTAATATAATTCATTGATTTCAGATAATATAGCTCCTGATTTATCTGGATTTTAGAAAACCAGAAGGAACAACCACATGCCATGTTTATATGTGATATAGCTAACTCAAGTAACAATATTTTCTGTGAGTTTATCTCAGAAATCAAGAGCTCGCAGTCAAACTTGACACTAGAAGAGATTCAAAAGAAAGATGCCAACTTAGGAAAGAGGTACATCTTTTCCTTTTTGTGTAAGTGTAGTACAAAAACAGAACATCATGGTTATGTATAAAGAGGTTAATGTATTTATGAACGTTTGAAATGTTTCTAGGATCATGTTGAATTCTATTTGGTCTAATTCAATTATTGATTTTTTAATACAAAATTTGTGTTGAACTCACGAGGTATGATTTCACATATGTATGGAACCAGTTAATCAAGAACCAAAAACCTTGATCTTCCTTTGTCATGGTAAAATTTGATTCGTAGAAATGGAAGAGAATAAAAGTAAGATTAGATTTAAACTTGGAGAATACATGGGAGGAGGTGTTGTATTACTTTTAGACCGAAAAAAACTTCATTTTTGGGATGGTGATGTTTGGTTGCTCCCATATGTAAGGTTAGTGATTTTATTTTTTCATCATTGTTTTTAGTTTATCCTTAAGCTTGTATCCTTAATCTTGTATTGTTAACTTCCAAAAACAGACTTTTCAGGAACAATTTGATCGAATTTAACATGGTAAAAAGAGAGGCAGACAACACTAACTGGAGAAATTGAGAACACAAAGTAAGAGCTGCAACGTGCAAGGTTTTAACCAGTCTTTTGCAGTTGTTATTCTTGATGTCAATGTGTAATATAATTTGTGATTTCTGGTTTGCACAGCGGCTATTGACTATAAGCAAAAAGAGTACACTGAAAATAAAGAGCATGACTAAAGGTGCTGCAGTTTGGAAGCATTTCTTCTGAAATCGAGTAGTAGGTACATCTGTCACATGGCCATAAGACAAAGTAATTGTCTATTGAACTGATATAGACAATCATAGTGTGATGTTACGGTCTTTGTTGCATAATAATGAATTTAGGATGATATGGATCAGATTGAACTTGTAGTCTTTTTGATGTGAAAACATGTATGGAATGGTGACTTTTGAATGTTCAATATATATATAAATCGGAATCGGAAAGGTTTCTTGTATATGTTAATTGTATTACAGATTCATTATGAGCAAAAAACTGCACCAAAAAGCGCATCAGAAAATGCAATATATCATACAAATTATTTTACCCTATGTAATATCTTATAGCACATAAATATTTTCATTGTTTCAATTATTAAAGCAAAAAAGTGTTGTTACAGAAACATATTTTACAACAATAGAAAAACGTTACAGTAAAATATATGGTAGTGCGAAACAAGTGTAATAAAACACTATTCAATATCAAATAAATAGTGCTATCACAAAATACGATATAATAGCATAGAGTAAAAGCGCTATAATATGTACAGACCCTAATATAGCTCCAGCAATAATAGCGTTTACGAATGCGCTATATATTACGTATAATAGCATTTATCGTGAGCTAAGAATGAACATATTTCTTGTAGTTTGTGCAAGTGAAATTCCAGCAGCAAAGAAGCAGGCTTTTTGAGGACTAATGGCCAGAGCAGATTACTGTTGAAACTCTTGGAGTACTTGCAGAGTGTTAGAAACTGATGAGATATCACCATCTGTGAAGATCAAAATGTCATCGGCAAAATAAAGGTAAGTGAGTTTAGATTCCTTACACTTAGGATGACAACCAATACACCCCTGCTCTGCTGCCTCCTTTAGTTTAGAGAGAGGTAGTTCATGACAATTCCAAATAGGTAGGGTGATGGAGGATCATCATGCCTTATGCTTCTAGTGCCCTTGAAATATCCATGTAATGCACCACTAATTGCCACTGAATTTCACTTGTCTAACGCCAAAAGCTCTTTCACTCTGCAGATGATTGATTTCAAGCTCTGCCTCGAGGCACTCAAAGTTAAAGATCTACGATATCATGGCCCTGCATTTACATGGAAAAATATGCAACCACTTAATCCCATTGCAAAAAAGCTAGACAAGGTGCTCATTAATGAAGAATGAATATTATTGTATCCCCTAAGCCTTACCCACTTTCTAGCTCCTGTTTTTCTTAGACCATTGTCCCTCTCTCCTACCATACCCTTGGCTGGAACCAAACTTTTTAAATTTTTCAACTATCTCACAACTCACTCAAGCTTCCTATCCACGGTCGTAGACTCTTGGATTCACTCGGAAACTGAAGATTACTCTCTCTATTCATTGAGTTTCAAGCCAAAAATAGTTGAAAAAGTGCTTAAATCACTATATAAAAACAAGTTTTCAGATTTTGAAAAGACAGTTTGTGAGACTAATTGTTTGTTTAAAAATGTGCAGGTACAGCCACAGGCATTGCAACAACCAATTCAAAGCAACTTTGAAAGGGAAAAGGAATGATGTCAAACAAAAATTCAAAATCAATTAGCTAGCTAATGGATGCCAAAACACCAATTTTTTCCTTAAGACTACCGGAACAAGAAATGCATTTAACACGATTTATACCTTGGAAAACTTACAAGGATTCATTGCCATCACTCCAACTCAAATGGGTGTTTTGGCAATTGATCATTTTATGAAAATCTTGGGACCCTCGCTGGCTTCACAGTCATTAAATGTTAAGGATATCATCATGCCTAATTTCTACAGAGTTTCTGCACAAGATCAGGTCATGGTCAACATTAAATACTCAGCTACATAGATTTCTAAGGTCTTATGCAAGCTTAATTCAGATGGTCTTACCTTTCAGTTTTATAAAGCAGCTTGGTCGGTTATAGGAAAAGAAGTAGTGGCTACCATTCAAAAATTATTTCTTCATCGATTCATGCCTCAGTTAGCTAACTCAACCATCATCACTCTTACCAAGCTTTCAAGCGCCATCCTATCACCCTAAGTTTTCAGGCGCCACAATCATAAAGGATTGCAGGCCTATCTCTTGTTGTAATACTTTATATAAACTCATTTCTAAACTTTTGGTGGCGATTAAAACCATAACTTACCAAGCTGATTTTGTCAAACCAAACTGCCTTTATAAAAGGGTGCCTTCTGCTAGAAAATCATATCCTTGCTTCTGATATTGTTGATGGATACCATTCTGGAAGAGGCTCATCAAGGCTGACCATCAAATTTGATATAGCAAGATCCTTTGATTTTATTCGTGAGACTTCCTCATCTGCTTGCTGAGAGCTCATAACCTGCCAGACAATTACATAGAGTGTATAAGTTTTTAAAAATAATCATTTATATTATTCGTTACATTTATTCTTGAGAGACAACAAAATAATTTGTTCAGATGTCAAAAGGAAAGAGAGAACTAATTACTGATCCATTTCTCTAAAAACTAAGTGATGTTCACTTAGTTAACCCTATTTTAATTTCATTTTTTTGTCATATATATATATATATGTTGATGGATGGATAAATATATATAAAGTTCAAAATTGGATTTCTTGTAAGTCGTTAAATCGGCACCCCTTTTTTTGTGGTCTAAAAACTGATTTGCATTCATCAAACTTTATGGACTACAATTGGGCTCAGCAAATATAATGGCCACATGGGCAAATCAAAAACAACTACAGATAAAAGCCTAGGGGGCTGGATAGAGACTTGTAATCCATAGAGACTAATGTGTAAAATGATAGGGCCAGAGGCCCATAACCAATATGAAACGAGATTCAGGTCCATGGCCCAAACCTTTAGGCAGCCAGCTAGGGTTTGGCCAAATGAAACGCCGGCGCACGGCCAGATCTCGCCGGATCTGGAAGACCTCCGGGATGGCCGACTGGAGACTCCTAGGAGAAAGCTCATGTATCAAGAATCCTGGTATCGTTCACAAGGAAATGGCTCCTCGTCGATTTGGAATCGAGGTTGACAGAGCTTGTAAGAAGAGCAACACTACCTCTTTGTCTTCGCCGGAGCATATCGATGGTCTGAGGATGTTGATCTAGAATCCAAGACTGGAGGAGAACAGAAGAAACCGGTTTGTTGCGTTGAAACCTCGACATAAGAGATTCGCCAGAGAAAGGAAGTCGTTTACGCCGCACAACCCGTGGCAACAGTAGAAAAGTGATTGAAACTCGCCAACCCGGCGGAAAGTCACAGATCTGAAGCTTTGAGAACTTGGTGGAGCGACCTCGCCAGATTGGTTCATCGAATGACCAAGCGATCAATGGACTTGATGAACCCGACGGAGAAAAAGGGAAAACGGAGATCGGTTGCTTGCTCCGAATCGTTGGACGGTCCCGGGGGAAAGGTGGTTGTTCCGCCGTTCCAAATCTAGGAACACCAAGGTGTTTCTCGACATCACCGCTGGAGTGAAAATCCGAAAACAAAAAAGAAGAAAGAGAGGCAGACGAGATCAGAAGACGGTTTAGAGAGGGGAAACAAAGCCGTCGCCAGCAGCTAAGGACACCGCCGGCTGCTGATAACAAGATTTTTAGTCCGGTTATCAAATCCTTATAGTATATAAGGTTGTCGAACCAAAGCGTGATGTTATCACTATGGGTAAGGATGACTAACTAGTTCAAGCCAAAATCAATGAAAACAGAAGGTTAGAGTAGTTCTATCACAATTGGCTCAAAATGCAAAATGAAAGCAATCAGAGAAAATATGCAGAAAAATGACTAAGTAAAATGAAACAGAGCTGAAACAGATGCAACTTAAATAAGCAGAAACTAAGTAATTCAGAAACAGAGCAAGTAAACAGCACAGACAATGGCGAGTTGCAGAGTATAATTGAAGATGGGCTAGTGAGGAGAGTGAAATCAGTGAACTAAGCAGAATTCTGGGTAGTGACTTTGTCTAACAACCTAAGTAGGCAAGCAGTGAATTAGGATACTAAGGTAAACAAGCCACTCTCGTGGTCATGAAATCTCAGTTCAAGCGCGACCCAACCCAAATCTCTTTGGTGATCAGACGCTCAAACTGGCATTAAAAAGCATATCCTACTCGACCAACTGACTCTCTGAACATCCAATCTCTTGAGCCAGAATGAATCAATCCTAAACTGAACCTAAGCCAAGTATATTATCGAACACCTCTCGGTTAGAAATGGCCTACACATCAAGATCTGAGTGATCAAATCAAATCAAGCATTAAGGACATTCAGTCTAGCACCACCTATGAACATAATCAAGCATAAATGTCACAAACCCAGAAATTTTCTCAGATCTACTTCATCTCCTCACCAAGCCCTAGCGAATCTACTCACTACTCATGGAAATATGAACAACAACAAACCCAAAAAACATAATCAAAGGCGGAAAAGAAGAAACTAAAGCAAGATCTAACAACCTAAGGTGAGGATCAAGCAGAAATCATGAAAAACAGCAAGAACATCAAGAAACACAAAGAAGGAGGCAGAGAGAAAATATGGAATTAGCCAAAAACGGCAAAAACTAGGTTAAAAACTTGGATATGTTTTCAGCTAAGACAAGGGTATTTATAGGGCTTAAAACACGGAAACCCTAATTTTAAGTCAACAAAAGTAAAGAGTCAGTCAAATAAAACGAAGTCGGTCTAAATTGCTTCAGGGTGCATGGCGAGTTGGGGGTCGACATCTGGAAAATTCAGCTTCAGCAAATGCTCAATCTGGCTGCACTCGTCACACTCTAGCGAGTTGGAATGGCTCAGCTTCAAAAACATGAATTCTGGCTAAGTTTGGAATGTTTAACTCACCAGTGTCAGGTAGGAATGGGTGGCGAGTTAGACCTTGAAAACTTGAAGATTTGGCTAAGTGCTGAGGCTTGAACTCGCTAGTGTCAGGTGAATATTAGTGGCGAGTTGGACCTTGAAAATCTGAAAATTGGCTAAGTCCTTAAGCTTTGACTCGCCAATGCATGGCGAGTTGAACATGAAGATTTCAGCCAAAAATACAATTTTTGGCTAAGTATGTGATGTTGAACTCGCCAGGCATTGGCGAGTTGGCTGAGGAAGATCTGAGTACTTAGCTTGTAAAATTCTCAGTCCTTGGTGTTTTGGCTCCAGCTCTTCAGTTTTAGGCTTGACTTGCAGTCTTCATGCTTGTTTGCTCCAAAATGCTCCGAATTGACCCAAAGTGCTCCAAATTGCTCCAATGTTCCTGAAATGCTCCAAATGCTATGCAAATGCAAGAATGATCCTAATTGGACTCTAAAATGCAAAGTATGGAATGTAAATGAATGAAAACATATGCAAACTATGAAGCTAAAATGGGCAAAATGCATGAATATCAGCGGCGACGAAGAAAAGAGAAGAAGACGCCTCAATATTAGTGTCTATGTTTTGATTATATTTTGTCTAGGTTTGTCTATATTCGGCACCTCTCAAAGTTCTATAATTATGTTCTTTTTAGTGGTCCATTTACTTACATCTAAGTCATTTGTTATCAATTAAATTTTTATTTTTTTGTTAATATATAGGACTTACTATATAATACAAGCTTGATTGTGTGAGACTTAAAATGAAACAATGATAACCATAAAGTTTGTTAGTCAAAATTTGATATCTTTCTAATTAATCATAGTGACGTAAGTGGTATGAAATATCTCCCGTTATGGATTACGGAAAATGTCTTTGACTTGACTCAATCGTTAAAATTTGATTGAATAGGGGGAATTTGGTATACATGCAATTTAATCTATAAGTTGTAAACTATGCTCTTGATTTTCGAGATTTGATTTCTCCTTAGGATAGTAACAAATCCAAATGTGTTTAAATAATCCTTATTTTATTATTAATCAATTGCTAAATTGGTTTTGGGAGATTTTATTGTGATGGAAGTTTTGTCATTTGTTAACTTATTTGTGAATTTAATTTTTAAATTCGTTTCTGCTCTATTAAGAATCATCTCTATGTTGTGTTTTACTTTCCTGGCTAGATTGCGAATGGTCCAACTCGCGATCAATTATTGATTAATGGTTAGTGACATTATGGTTCGTTTTTGGTATATAAGAAGTATGAAGATGAAAAATATAGGTATGTTGTTGATGTAAGATCTATTGTTGATTTTTCTCTTTGATAAAAGACTTTTAATTTATTCATTTGGCTAAATAATAATATATAAATATATAGTCATGAAAAGTGTTCGTTGGAAAGGATTTGGTTAAGCATTTGGTAAACAACCAATTAAAAGTCTATATACATCTACGTTTGTGCTTTGCCTAACTCCATTGAACCTCCCACGCCGCCGAATCAAACTTTTGCTTCAAGCGTCATCATACTTTATATTCCCTCTTCTTTTGGTCTGCATTTTTATTTTATACAAAAAAGCTCTCCAGCTTGTCATTTTTATAATTTTTACTTCTAAAAATCAGCATTTGATTTTATGGGCATAACGACGAATACTACGTACTCAGGTACATTTTAATTATGAGATTACTTTAATCACATGTTTTGAAGTATAGAGTTCTTATAAATTTTTTTTCAAACAAAAAAATTCCTATCTGTTCTCATTTACAGCAAAATTAAACTATGGAGAAAATAATCACTATTAACATATTAGTCGTGTCACTGTCAAGAAGACGAACCACTTTCGGGTAAATTGGTTAGGTACATAGGAGTTTCCTTAGAAATCAAACCGAGTTGGCTGTATATTGTTGGGACAAAGAAACGAGATGAGATGGTTTATTTGGAGTGGTTACTTTGTAGGAATTGTGTCTCTTACATAAGATTGGAATCTAAATATTTGTTGATGGTTTCTTTGTATAAGACGCCAAAGATCTGATTTTTTACTAAAGGTTAATTCTTTGTTTATAGCAAAAGAAAAGTTTTGATCTTTTCTCTTTAGTTCACGTGTTCTTGTGTTTTACTTTTTGTCTCTTCTCCATTGTCCCACTTGAAAGGTTTTGTATAGGTTTATAGATTCTTATTACAATAAATAACATATATGATGATTTTCTTCAATGTTTTATGTATGGGGTTAATATAAACAAGAGACGACTCTTCTTGCCTCATCTCTATAACTTCACTTTGTCTTATTACACTTTGTGGTCAGATTTTCGAGAAAGCCCCACGACAAACTCCGCTGATTTAATCATGTTTCTCTTCTCTTCACATGTCTTCAATCTCGTGACGACCAAAGGTATGCATCAGAGACATTATATCATTACACTTTTTTTCTTCTAGATTAATATAATATTGATAAATAGTGTTAACCTAGTTTTAATATGATAATCAAGGACCTAACTCCTAACACAACGATATCGTATGTTTGGTGACAAATAGATTGTCGGAAACATTTATTGAAGCAGAGAGGATGGATTATTGCTTTGGTCTTGTTCATGTCTTTGTTTGAAAATGCAATCTCCCAAAACCAAACTCCTGATCCGGAACCAACACAAATTTTGCAATTACATTATCAAGATCAATATGTACGTCGTCTCTATACGTTTAACCTTCTTAGTTAGCTTTACATTAACAATTAGAGACACCACTTTGAATGTTACGATCTTAAGAAATGTCTTTCTTGGTGTGCAAGTCACGTGGATTCGTTTAAGAAAACCTAGTGTAACGAGTATTGCAGGTGGTAATGGACAATGGAATTTTTCAATTAACATTGTCAAACCCTGAGGGATTTGTCACCGGAATCCGATACAATGGTATCGAAAATGTGCTTGCGTACACCGGCAAGGAATATGATAGAGGGTAATTCTATATATGTATATGTATCAAACTGCTTCTGATTCGAGTATTTAAACCCTAATCGAAATCTAATTTCTGCAGTTACTGGGACTTAGTGTGGAACAGTCCTGGAAAGAAAACTAAAAAGACCAAAGGCACACTAGACAGGTAGATGATTGGATATATAGTTTAAGTAGACCAAATTAATAGTCCTCAAATAAGAAGTGTAACTTACTTGGATTACTTTATAGGATTGAAGCAACAAAGATGGAAGTGATTACACAGAACGATGAACAGATAGAGCTATCGTTTTCAAGAACATGGAATTCATCTTCAACGATAGCTGTTCCAGTGAATATAGACAAGAGGTAATTGAAGTTAGTGTCAAATAAAGGTTTTAGTTCTTTTTGGAATCTAAATTGATGAGATTTGAGTTGGCTTCAGGTTTGTAATGCTGCGAAACATGTCTGGATTCTACACTTATGCCATTTTCGAGCGGTTACAAGGATGGCCTGCTGTTGAAATCGATAATATTCGATTAGTATTTAAGCTAAACAAGGACAGGTTTCATTACATGGCAATTTCAGATGACAGACAGAGGTACATGCCTTTGCCTGATGATCGAGTTCCGCCTCGAGGTCAACCTCTTGCTTATCCTGAAGCAGTTAAACTTCTCGACCCCATTGAGCCTGAGTTTAAAGGAGAGGTAAAACATTTCATTGTTTCTAGGTAACATACAAGCCAATCCATTCCACCTTGAAAATAGAGTAAACAGAGAAATTTAATAATACATAAAAAGCAGAGGAAACAGAGGATTACAGTCGATTATTTTATAGGTGGATGACAAGTATGAGTACGCAGTGGAGAGTAAAGACCTGAAAGTTCATGGATGGATAAGCACAAATGATTCAGTTGGGTTCTGGCAAATCACTCCAAGCAATGAGTTCCGATCTGCTGGGCCTCTCAAGCAATACCTAAACTCCCATGTCGGTCCAACCAACCTTGCGGTGAGCATAGGTTTCTGAGATTATTCGATTCACAATTGGGATTGAAGAGGAATGATGATTAATGTGTGTAAATGGAAACAGATATTTCACAACACTCACTATGCTGGAGCAGATCTAATCATAAGTTTTAGAGAAGGTGAAGCATGGAAGAAAGTATTCGGACCTGTCTTTATTTATCTCAACTCTTTTCCTCAAGGAGTTGATCCTCTCTTGCTATGGCATGAAGCCAAGAACCAGGTCAGTCAAATACATATATAACACTGTCACACATTTTAGAACTAAAGAGCTTCAAAGTAGATTTGGTTGTTGTTTCAGACAAAGATTGAAGAAGAGAAGTGGCCTTATAACTTCACCACTGCGAGTGATTTTCCTGCATCTGATGAAAGAGGATCTGTTAGTGGTAGATTACTCGTAAGAGACAGGTACGCTATTCTGCGTCATTGTATCTCGAAACTACGTCGTTTTGAGATCACAGATTCTTTAAGTGGTAGTTTGTTTTTGAGACAGATTCATGAGTAGTGAGGATATACCTGCAAATGGGTCCTACGTGGGCTTAGCTGCACCAGGAGATGCTGGCTCATGGCAAAGAGAATGCAAAGTAATTTCAAAAGCTAATTCATATATATATATATATATATATATTTACATCCTCCATTTTGTTAAGTAATCAAGAACTGGATTAGTCATCAATTTTGGTCTTAATTACATTTGACAGGGTTATCAGTTCTGGTCAAGAGTAGACGAAAATGGATGTTTTTCGATTAATAATGTGAGAAGTGGTCTTTATAATCTCTATGCATTTGCTCCGGGATTCATCGGTGATTACCACAACGACAACGGCTTTTACATTTCTCCAGGTTCAAATTTTTGTAACACTGTAACACATTGTTTCAATTGACAAAGATTACGAACTAAGAGGAGTAATAATGGAATCAGGTACAAACATTAGCCTAGGCGACTTGGTGTATGAACCTCCTAGAGATGGTTTAACTCTATGGGAGATAGGTATACCAGACAGAACCGCTGCAGAGTTCTACATTCCTGACCCGAATCCAGATTTTGTAAACAAACTATACCTAAACCATTCAGATAAATTCAGACAATATGGATTATGGGAACGGTATTCAGAATTGTACCCCGATGAAGATGTGGTCTACGATGTTGATGTTGATGATTACTCTAAAAAGTGGTTCTTCATGCAAGTTACAAGGTTAGTGTATTACTAATATAAGTTCAAAGAACTACGACTATGAATCTTTGTTGAAGTATAAACATTGGATTTTGTAGGAAGAATGCAGATGGAGGATATAACGGTACAACATGGCAGATCAAATTTCAATTGGACGATCAATTGAAGAACTTAACCGGAAACTTCAAACTACGAATTGCTTTAGCTACATCAAACGTAGCAGAACTGCAGGTGCGAGTCTGAAGTTGCATAGACACTTTTTTTTCCATGGAAGTGAAAACATTCATTTGATTCTTTGGTAATATATGTGCAGGTTCGGGTGAATGATCTCTCTGCAGATCCTCCCTTGTTTACAACAGAGCAAATAGGAAAGGATAATACAATCGCAAGACATGGTATTCATGGACTATATTGGTTATACAGTGTGAATGTACCTGCTTCTTCTCTTCGCCTTGGAAATAACACCATATATCTAACTCAACCACTCGCCGTGAGTCCTTTTCAAGGACTCATGTACGATTATATTCGCCTCGAATGTCCTGATTCCATCAATTATATTACCAGGCCGTAGTGTTGTTTACAGTACATTCTTTTCTCGATTGTAGTTTATATCAACAGTTTCTCTTCAGATTTTAGTCCAAGTGGGCTTGGTACCAAAGATAGAGTGAAGACTACAAAGTCCTTAAACTAATCGATGTACCAAATCTGTAATTTCGAGCGTTTAGTTTCTACCAAGAAAGTATAGAATTAGATTCACAGATCAAAATCTAAACATCTCAGATTAGTGTATTGAACGAACAACTGTGGCAAGGGTACAAAAAACAGACAACATTGCTCTGAGATTTCAGGTTCAAACCGTACTTAGCCAAAAAGTAAATACAAGTTAATGAAGTTAAAGCTCGGAATTCTGGCTCGATCCAAACAGCCAATTCGACAGTATAGATAACCTACTTGATGCAGGCTTCTGTTTCAGGTCATCTGGATTAGCATTGCAGAGGTTGTCAAAAGCATGCTTTAGATGAGGGGTCACCACTCTTTCCTGTAAGAAGGGCAAAAGAGACTCATGCCTCTGTACGTTTTACCAGAATATATAAATATTTGTTAAAAAATTCAGCGGGAAAGACGAGAAATACCTTGAAATCTTCGAGAGAACAGAAATCTTTTCCGTTACAGCCCTGGAATTTGTATGGAGATATTAAGAAACAGGAAAGGATAAAGCTGGAAAAGTGAGTCAATTCATTCTCAAAAGTGTGGAAGTTATATCTCAAGTGCTATTTGGCCACTACAATAGAGCTGAAACTGAGTTTGAGCTTATTAAATAGATGAAACTTACTGGAACCGCAATAGGATGCTCGTTGTGCAAAACCTGAACAAAGTATTTGGGAGAAACATCTGCAGGACAACTATAAAGGACTAGAATGTTGTTCCCACCAAAAGGAGCCATGGTGCTGCCTCTAAAATCCCTGCTTTTAGGAGGCTGTGGAGGAAGCTCCAATGGTTGCTCCTTCTGTATTTTCTCAAACTCTGCCAAAAATTTCAAAGAACCTTTAAAAACAAGCACTAAATGGAATCATATGTTTCACAAATGACACAAGCACAGAGCAGTTTAAGAGATGAAAATTGATAAACTAACCAGATCCATCAAGGAAAAGCCCAAGAAGACAAGAAAAGGGAACAATTGTCTCAGCATGTGCAAACCTAAGCCTTGCTTTTTCGTAACTTCCAGGTGGGAGCTTTTCTGCATGGTAAGTAAATAGAAATGGTAATATCCCATGACGAAGATGACAAGCAAATCATTCGTTTTTCATGATTTCAAGTTTGAGATTACCTTCTCGGGCCTTGATAGCTTCTTCCATCGAATGCAAAACATCTTCTAGCAATGGAACTCCCATTTTGTAGTTCAAGGAATTACCATAACCTTTGAGGATAAACACTTCCAAGTCATCTGCCCATTCCAGCAAAGCAACCTAAAGATGATTGTGTTCAGATTACTAGTTAGCATAAAAATCATAAGCCTAGAAATTTATAAAAAGCATATATATCTATATGTATTTATCCAAAGGCACAAAGACGGAGTTGGCAACTTATACCTCGGACGGCGTGAAAAGTTCACAACTTTGATTACTTACATTAAGCAATGATGCTTCCTGAAAATTTCAAAACCCTTTAGTACTATAATCTATATATGACGTCTGGTAGGTGTTATAGCCTCCAGGAATGGAATGAAAAACCTTCAGAAATTAAAACGAGATGCACGAAGGATCACCTGCTTGCACAGAAACCAGAGAGAAGATACGTCTTGTTTTGTAAAATTTAAACCAGATCTCTTTGCAACGGAAGCTGTGATCTTATTCAAAACAGGTTCTTTGAGCTTATCCACATCAGGTTCTTTAGCTTTTCTATAGCTCTGCAAGCATAGACCATGTAACGAAAAGTAAAACTCAGAATTAAATAAATCGAATGACACTATATTGACAATGGGTTATACATTCAAACTTCAAAGTAATTCAAGGTTGATTCAACGACAACTATACCTTGTAGTTTTGACAACATTCAAAAAATCTCAGCTTTGTATCACTTGCACGGTTTTCACTAGTGACAGCGAAAGCTCTATTACGGCCTGGTCCCAGATTTCCTTTCTCACTGAACAGCCCCATTCCAAATGCCACAGCACTTGCAGATGCCCGAGGAATCTACCAAGAGATTACACATTGCAGGAGAGTCCGTGATTATCAGTTTGGAAAAACACAGAAAACTGAAAATCCAAAAGCAAACACTAACCTGCGTAGCTCTTATTGCATAGACATCAGGGTGGTAATCCTCTTCAAACAGATTAGGAAATCGTTCTCTAACCCGAATTCCCAATTGGTACAACTCATCCTCTCCTTGCCTGATCAGCTCTCCACCTTTCACCTTACCTTTCCAAGGAGATATCCATTTTCCTAACCATCCAGGAATCTTGTCTAAAGGCAAATTCCTGGCTTCTGCATCTTTTACCAATTCCTTTAACCTACCAGCCAGATTCTCCAATTCACGCAACCTTTTCTTGGTCGGAGATCGAGTTCCATGCCTAGCCTACCATGTTAAAAGACCAACATTTTCAGTCTTCATTATTCTACAATTTGGGAATTTCATCCTAGTTCCCCCACACAAAAAATGCTTACCACAAGGTTTAGATGGATAGGCGTACACTCACGGGAGACATTCGAACCTTCGATCAACTTTTGGGTAACATCTTTCGAAACAGAGTACCTGCACACCCAGAAAACAAATTATAGAAGTCACTAGTGAAATTACACAAATTCTCGCAATATGCATCCTTTCTTTAACACAATGGGGTCAATGATGTCAAGCAAGGGGGAGTAATCCAACTACACAAAATATGACCCAGATTATAAGTGTTGTTCTTAATTCAATATCCTCGATTAGAGAGTGTAAGAAGAAAGAACCTGGTGACGGTGGATAGGTGATGACGAACATCGAAACCCTGATCTGCCTGTGAAACTACAAATATATAGATCAGTATGATCCAAATAGTTTGCGTCGCCATCTCTCTCGCTTTCTAATTTCCTTCACGAGGAAGCATCAAGTACATGTATGTCCGATTTATCGAGCCAATGTTTCAATGCTTCCGGCTACACGTAATGTGTCGGATCTTTAACACGTGTTTCTGGGTTAAGTAGTCCGACATCCAAGAATTTTGTAATATGTTTGGTTCAATTCCGGTTTATGTCGGTTACTTCAGTTTTGCGATCTCGGGTTCGGGTCTTCCGGTAAACATCCTACTGATGGCATTAGAAGATATTGCGATTGGGGGAAGCAATCGCTGATAAGAACGGATAGGGAATGTGAATATCCAACTGGGTTGGGCCCATTTACATTCTACGATCCAAATCGCAAATCTAAGGTTCGGTCCATTAAGGTAGTAAAGCCTAGAAAAAAAAGGAAGGCCACATGTTCTCACAGTTAAACGCGTGTCCAGACTCTAACGGGAGACATGTGTCCCATCTAAAAAGACATGCACAGCGACACGTGTTCTCAAAGAACTGATGTGAACTCCCTAGGATGAAACTCTGCAAAAAGCTGCTGGATTGGTGATGATATTCGTTGATGATGATGAAAATTGGAGATGATGCCGCAGCTTGATTTTGTGATGAATAATGATGATGATTGTATGGCTGCAGGTATTGGATGACGTGAATTGGAT
>OVAX01003850.1:0-16675 GCA_900406405.1 Lepidium africanum | reverse complement strand
CATCAATCCTAAACTGAACCTAAGCCAAGCATATCATCGAACACCTTCCGGGTGAGATAGCTTACGAATCAAATTCTGAGTGATCAANGGGTGAGATAGCTTACGAATCAAATTCTGAGTGATCAATCAAAATAGGCATGAAGAACATTCAGTCTAGCGCAACTTATAGCAATATTCAAGCATAAACATCACAAACCCAGAAACCAATCCAGATCTACTTCATCTCCTCACAAAACCCTAAACAGACTACTCACTATCCATGGATAGATGGGCAACCTCTAACTTGAAAACAAAAGCATAATGAAAGATAAAAAATAAAGCTTGAAACGAAATCTAACCAACCTAAAACGAGATTCAAGCTGAAACTATAAATTTCATAAGAACAGCAAGAACAAAATAAGAAAGAGGTAGAGAGAATTTTGGATTTAACTAAAAGAGGCAAAAACTAGGTTAAACTTCATACTGCGTTTTTTCGCTTAAAAGGGTATTTATAGGGCCCAACATACGGAAGCCCTAAATCGAGTCAACAAAAAAGTAAAGTCGGTCAAAATAAATGAAGTCGGTCCATATCGTTTTAGGGTGCATGGCAAGTTGAGGGGTCGAGTTAGAGGGTCCAGCTTCAGCAAACACTCCAAATGGCTTGCACTCACCTATGTATGGCGAGTACAACTGGCGAGTTCTCCAAAAATGTGGTTTCTAGCTAAGTATGGAGGTTGAACTCGCCACTGCCAGGCGAGTTGTGTTGACGAGTTGAGGGGTACTAGGCTTTCACAATATTCAGTTCTTGAGGTTTTGGCTCCAGCTCTTCGGTTTCATGCCTAACTTGCAGTCTTCAGGCTTGTTCTGCTCTAAAACGCTCCAAAATGCTCCATTGTTCCTTAGATGCTCAAAATGCTATGCAAATGCAAGAATGATCTAATGGAACTCTAAAATGCATAGTATGGAATGTGAATGAATGCAAACATATGCAAACTATGAAGCTAAAATGGGTAAAATGCATGAATACCAATAAGGTTCTTCAGTACATTAAAAAAACTGTTGATTAGAGTCTTTTCTATTATGCAGATTCTGATTTAACATTGAAAGGATTTGCAGATTCAGATTGGGCCTCTTGTCGTGATAGTAGGCAATCTACTACAGGCTTTTCAATGTTTATTGGTTCGTCTCTTATCACTTGGCGTTCAAAAAAACAACACACTGTGTCTAGATCTTCTACTGAAGCAGAATATAGAGCATTAGCTCTTGCTTCCTGTGAAATGGCTTGGTTGACTACACTTCTTCATGATCTCTAATTTGATTCATCTTCAGTTGCAGTTCCATTTTCTGATAGTAATGTAGCTATCTACATTGCTACTAATCCTGTGTTATATGAAAGGACAAAACACATCGAACTATATTGCCATACTGTCAGAGAATGCTTGGATAATGGTGATTTGAAGTTGCTTCATGTTCGAACTGAAGATCAGTTGCAGACATTCACATTAAACCGTTGTTTCCCCATTAATTTGAACCTCTTAAATCCAAGATGAGCCTTAATAACATATAATGCTCATCTTGAGGGGGCCTATTAGATTGGTTATATCCGGTTTGTACATATTTTAATTATACTGATTATATAGTCAAGTGTATATAAGGAATGTACAGTGCGAATAAATGAATAATAGAGAATAATTTTCATTCTTCTTTCTTTCTCTATAACAAACTTGTCTCATCTTCTCCATCTCTGCTAACAAGTAACTATACTGCCAGAAAGCATCGTTGATCCTTACTTCACCTCTCCAATGAAATTTTTTGGCGATTTACACGTTCCCAAAGAAATTCCAACACCTCTGCTCACCTTCGCATCCGTCGCTACCCATCAACAAGCCAAAGAAACTTTGATGCCTTAAACTCAATGTACAGATACAAGTCTTAAACTCACCTTCTTGCTCCTCTTCGCAAAGTGGTGATATAGCACCAAAGCTTTACAATTGTAGCGTGAAGATCGAAGTTTGAGAAGAAAAGGATCAATACAAACGGTTGGAAAGAGAAGATCTGTGGAAGAAGAGATCTTGTATACTATATAACAAACTGGAGGAAAACCACCAGACTTATCCACGGATCTAGCCATAGGGTATATACATGGCAATGAGAACTCGCCGGATAGACAAAAAATAGTGAACACGACGGTGCTAAAGAAGCCCCGTCATTGTTCACTATAGAAGAGGTCGGAAATGTATAGTCTTCTACAACAAACGAGAGAGAAAATTAGATTGTACTTTTGTGGGTGTTGTTTTAGTTTGACCATATAACTACTGATTATAGTGTTAATCGTTAATTTTATCATATGTTCTATTTATACTAGAAAATCTTTTTTTGTTTTCCTTGTAATTGAAAACTCCTAACGAAAGCTTAAAAGATATTACTTGAGTTATTTTCAGTTTAGTGTTAGGATGATTCAGCTAATGTGTTTGACATTAGAGGTTTGATTTCTTTCCACTATATATTGTAGATTAAAAAGAGATTTTCGTGTGTAAGTTTTAAGTCATCAATAGGGGTTTGTCGATCCAATTATTGACAAAAAAAAATGATTTGGATAAAAACAAGTATGGATCTTCGGTAAAAACAAGCAACCAATCACAACTTCTCTAATTATATTACGAATATTTCGATCTCTTATTTGATGTTGAGATCTCAAACCCTCAATACTTGTCGATTTATTATGTACGTTTAGATCATCCACCATTATTTTCATTGATCTACACTCTATACTACAAAATCCTTTATCTCCTCTGCACATATTAGAAAAGACATCTTTATCAATTTTCATTAAACTCACGTTATATTGATTTGTAGAAGATTTAAAATGGTATCAAAGGAGCTTACTTGTACATGTATATGTCTTTGCCTTGAAGTTTCTTCTTGCACAATCAACATGAATTCAAAAATGAGGATAATCTCTCAAAACTTTATTTTCAGGTGATGATTTCTAGGCGATTTTAACTTATTCTTTCCACCTCCGATCATCGTCTGATTGATTCTGATGAAATTCATATTCTTCGTGGATGTAATATACTTTGGTGAGCCCATCACGATGACTGGTGACACAAGTGTACTCCTCAGAGAGATAATCAATGTCCACCACAAATTGAAATCTCCTGTAATACTAAACCAAGTCAAATCCTCTCAAGCCGGTGTTAGAATACAAAACCGGATTGATCCCAATGCCGGATTCATCAAGCGCAGCGACAACACCTGATGCAAATATGCCATTATTACTGTATATTTTAGAACTTCCCGGCAAAGGAAATTTCATATCAAACAAACTTTTTCAACTCGTAGTAAACATTTTCGGTGAAATAATCAAAGTTTTTTCTCAGAACATCCACATGGGAGAATTTCGAAATCACTTAATAGCATAATTAACGAAATATATTTGACGGAGAAGAGAAATGGACGAAGGAATATATTAATGTTAAGAGAGAGAAGTTCAAACAAAGAAGCTATTGACATATTAATATTAACATAGGTATAAGAACTAACGGAGGCACCAAATTCATTCATCCTAAGGACGATAGGGTGTCTCGTCCGTTGTTGATGAATCCCTCTTTTATGGGATATAAGTGCATGGTAGATGCATCTTTGAAGGAATCCGATTTTTTCTCAGGTTTAGGGTGGTATTGCTTTCCCTATGAGATGGGCATAGTGAATATGGGAGCTCAGAGTATTCGTCGCAATCTTTCCCTTTTGCATTCAGAAATGGAGGCTTTCCTTTGGGCTATGACTTGTCTCTGCTCGCTTCACATTACTAAAGTCGAGTTTCTGGTGGACTGTTCCGAGCTCATGCAGATGGGTGGAGGATCCTTTTATGTGGCCTGATTTTCTCCCATATTTTGACGATTTCTTCAGACTTAGGAGCTATTTCGTCCGATTCTCCCTAGGACATATTCCGCGTGCTCTAAATCACAAGGCCGATTTCCAAACCCGCATCATTAGAGGGTTATCTAGGAAGCAATTCTATGTGAACAATGTACCAGCTTTGTGGTCTCGTTTCTGATAGTTTTATTGAGTAAAGTTGACAAAAAAAAAAAAGAAGCTATAAAGTTTAGCTCCACTGAATATTCGCATTTCTTCACAGGTCGAATATTCGCATTTTCTTAGTACGCTTACTTTATCTACTCTTCTTAAAATCTTTTAATTATCCGCTTGCTCTTTTTAAAAAAAATTATTAATTATTTCATTTATTGGATAAAGAGTATAATAAATTTACCAAATTAGTATTATGACAATCGGGTATGGATAACATATATAAATTTTTTGGATAAAGAGTATAATAAATTTACCAAATTAGTAGTAGGAGATATCCCAAATGTCCATCTCTGTGATTTGTTTTATAAAAATTTATATAACCCCACATAATATATTTTAATATTTGAATTGAAGGTTTATCGATTTAATTATTAAAGAGAAAAAGAAAAATATTATAAGATCATCATTTGGTAAGTACTATTGTTTTTTTTTTTGTTGGGAAACAAAGATAGGTCCCAAAATTATTCAATCAAGCAAAAAAATCATAGTTTACAATGAATTTTTTGAGGATGCGCTAAACCCGCTGCATCCTCTATCAAAAGTGTCATATCAATATTTGGTTTTATAACAAACGAATGGTACACTAACGGTAAAGTAAAAATGATTAGCAAGACCGTTTGTTACATGTTTTGCCTCTTGAAAATAATAAGAAGCACCAATCATTTTCGTGATAAAAAACTATAGTACAACTGTACTAGAAAGGAAAGAGGGTGAGAAGCACCAATCATTTTCGTGAGAAACTCAACCACAATTTCTGAATGCACTTCGACCTTCAAGTGGGTGATCTACTTCTCCCATGTATCAGTCAAGGGAGCCATACAAATACCAATATGTAACGTCGATCCTCCCATCATGCGCCATTATGATCCCTTAGCACACTGCCAACTGAGACTAAGTCCAAGTTACCCTTAGACACTCCATCCACATTAAGTATACCCTAATCCCCTTTTGGTGCTGTACACGATATTAATCTCTCTGTTCTGCATGGTAACGATTCATTTGCTACTTCGCATATATTAGACTGATGAATCTCCATAGCTGTGTCTCGTACAAATTTGATCAGTTTTGTCTCGAACATATACATGTCAAGTGTAGTCTTCTGGGATTTTAGTTGCTACACTCAAGCTGCTGTTGGTTGAGCATAGGGGTTAAGCTCTTCTTGTGTTGAACTAGAGTTGTTGTTGTCCCAGCTAGCCATGATCATATCATCTACTCCTTCTTGAAAAAGATTTGACCACAAATTTATGTCTTTTGCAAGAAAAAGGAGTCGAGTCAGAAACATGAAAGCTTGGACTTAAATTATACTTACCTTGAAGATCCAGATGGTAGGTGTTATCATTGATCTTCTTGGTCACAATAAAAGGACCATCAACCTTTGGGTTCATCTTGGATTTCCATTAAGCTAGGAATTGTTCTTTTCTCAGATGTACCCACACTTGATCTCCAATATCGAACGTCACCACCTTTCCGCCTTTGTTGTTCGTTGAACATAAGCCTTGGTATGTTCCTCAATATTGATGCGAGATTTCTCATGTAGTTTCATCACCAAAAAATCTGCTTATGTTTGGCCATCTGAGATGGCTATTTCACTCATAGGTAAATGTATTAGATCCAAAGGTAATAAGGGTTTAAACTTTAAAGCCATACACGATTTGAAAAGAAGAGCAAAATGCATTTCACGGTTATAAGCGAATTCTACATAAGGCAAGCAATCTTCCTAAGTTCTAAGATTCTTTTTAATCAGTGCATGCAACAAAATCGATAGTGTTCAATTCACTCCCCTGGTCTTACCATCTGTTTGTGGATGAAAAGTTGTAGAAAAGACTAACTTAGTACCTAGCTTGAACCATAGTGTTCTCCAAAAATCGCTTAAAACTTAGTATTCCTATTAAAAACAATAGTACTAGGCAAACAATGGAAATAAATGACCTCTCTAAAGAATAGATTAGGTATGTTGGTTGCATCATTAATCTTATAACAAGCAATAAAGTGAATTATCTTAGAAAACCTATCAACAACAACAAACACAAAATCCTTTCCATACCTCATTATAGGCATCCCATCCACAACATCCATAGATATATCAAGGTGGTTAGGTATTGGCAAAGGAGTGTACAAACCTTTAGATTGAACCTTTGATTTAGCTTGCTTTAAGGTTACACGTCTAGAATATATTCATTCTACATCACGCCTCATGTGTGGCCAATAAAAGTGGTCCTGCATGATTTAAACAGTCTTACCCATGCTAAAATGTCCCATCAGACCTCCTCCATGTGCTTTCCTGACTAACAAATCTCAAATATAGCAATTAGGTACACACAAACGATTCTCATGGAACAAGAACCCATCATGCTTAAAATAATGACCTCATGGAACAATCGACAAAAATACTCTTAAAGTCAGAATCAGAACTATAGATTTCTTTCAAGTGTTCAAAACCAAGTAGGTTGGTCTCAAGAGTAGAGAGTAACGTGTACCTCCTTGACCATTACATTAACAACCACATTGTCCTTACTTTGTTTATAGCATATGACATATGGGAACGTCTCAATGATTTCTACCCACTTAGCATGACATTTGATAAGTTTGTGTTGTCCTTTGAGATGTTTAAGAGATTCATGATCTTTGATAACAAGATTTTTGCCAAGTTATCAAATCCTCATAGTACTTGAGGTATCAAACCAAAGAGAAGCTACTAGCACTAGGGACATAGAAGACTACTCTAATCCATGTAGATTTAAGCTGGAAAATTATAATCAAACAAAACAAAAGCAAAACATAAACAACTAGAGCAAAGCAGTAAAATAAAGAGCAGTGAAATAAGAACAACAAATGAAACAAGCAGTCTATTAACAAACAGCAAGATGTAATAAGCAGTATGAAATGAATGGAATCTTGAGGAGTGGTATCAGTGATTAAGGCAAACCTAGGGACTCTCAATCTCATCTAACAAACCAACATGCATAAACTCTAGGCTATAGATTCAAAAGCAATCAGAACCATTATCTTGGACACTAATCCTCTTTTAAGGCTGAAACCTAACACACTTTCATGGTGTTTCACGGTCAAGAAGGCATGATGAAACAACCTATTCTAACAAATAAGCCACCTAAACAACCAATATCTTGGGTTAGGACAGCAAATCTTAGAACGTGGTTCAGTCAAACATTTCATAGAACACCTTGTGGGTGGATGAATGCACAATATCAAATCTCAAATGGCCAAAATGAGATTAACATTACAAGCACCAAAACTGAAGAGATCCAACATGAATGCACTTAGATGAGCTGAGAAATCCCTAAAGCTACCATGATCTCACCATTTCCTCAAGAACCCAAATGAGTTTTACTCACTAACCACAAATGCAAACATAAACTCAGAAATGAAAATGAAAAGCATGATTAGACAAGCAAAGGAAATGTAAATAACAAAGATGAAGAAACAAAAACTCAAACTTAAATTATCATAACTAATTCTAGCAAGCTTACAAGAGAAAATGAGAGAAAAGTGAACTAAAATTGTTTCTAGATCTGGTAGACGTTGGTACCGATGTTGGTGGCTAAAAGGGTATTTATAGCCCAACAACAAAATCCTTAGAAAAGTCAAGGCGGAACAAAAAAGTCAACAAAATGAAAATAGGCAACTCGACCCAAGTTGGTCGAGTTGTGTGGTTGAATTGTATGATTCTTCAATTTTTCAACTCGAGGCTTGTCAATTGAGTTCTCCCATCGATTTGCTGCTCAAATCTTCATAAATCCCCAATTCGAAGGTGAGTGATCAAGTCTTTTGGTTTAGTTGGTTTGTGAGCACCAAACTCGACCTGTTTTGTCAAATGGGTTAGTCGAGTCTTGCCAATTTCTGTCTCTAATCCGGTCCATGCCAGAATGCAGCTCCAAAACACTACAAAACACCTAGAATTTTCTCCAAATGCAGAATGTATGCAATGCAAATGCAAACTGTGCAATGAGGACCTAATAAGACTCTAAAGTGATAGAAATATGATGAATATGGATGCAAACATGATGGATTATGCTTCTAAAATTTGCTAAAATGCAGACATATAAACTCTCCAAAACTTAGTCTTTGCTTGGCCTCAAGCAAATGCATAGAACTAAGAAGGAAAAGTATGAACAATGGGAACTCAGAACCGAAACCTGCTAGTTCACTTGCAAGTTGAGAAACCTTACTTAAAGGCTTTAGCCATGTTAATCTCAATTTAACCTGAGCTTAGCCTTAACTTACATATGCATTCACCTCAACCATTTGATTTAACACTCATTGAGAAAAATGTGAATCTAACTATGCAATATCCTAGAGCTTGTTTGGTTAAAGGCGAAGGCTAAGAGATTAAAATGATCTCTTCAAGAATCTGGCCAATCAATGCATAATGGATCACTCTATGAAATAGATTTAGCTTCCGCATAATGCTATAGGTGAGAAACAATAGGCGCATACAAAAGCATGACTTAATCTACCCATACACCCAGATCGATCTGAACCTATCCAATCTAAACCCGAAAAATGATCCTAGTCTACCAATTCACTCAAGGCTTCTTCTTTTTACAACCAAGATCATAATCTTAAGCTTTTCCCAATTATAAATCTAAGGAGAAGGTCCATAAACTGTGCCTTGTAGCGGGTTGAGACTTATATACACTTACAACACTTGGTTCTTTTTCTTCTTAAACTATAGGACTTATTCTTTCTTTTTCAATGCTTAGAACCTTTCTTATACTTTTCATTACCCAAAACCATTACTGAAATACTTCTTACTTTCAACCCTTTCTCCCCTTAGATTCTCTTTAGCTTAGACATTTCTTTTCCTTTTTGCTCTTTTCATTCCTTTCCCTGCTTAAACACAAGCATTCCCACACCTAGAATCACAACCACCTAGTCCTAATCTGATCCAAAAATCATGGACCAGCATCTACATGAAGTCATGCCCTTGTCATCTCTCACCAAACAATTTATGCCAAGTTAAACCAAAAAAGAAGCCTCACATACACACAACAAGCAAACGATGGTCTGAAATGAGGTAAGGTGCATGGAAGCTACTTGGATTAACAAGATAAATGCATGGGTGAAAAGGAAACCCAAGTATTTCTGCAATCCACAAGCTCTACTTTGATGCATAGAATTGATAATTGCTAGTTAGGATTAAGGTTATTACTTAGCATGGAATGACATTAGATCACAACGTGTTTTAGCCAGGTAATGAATGCTCAAATTGAAAATTCCTAACATGGTTCGGACTTAACATTTGGAGTGAGTTCAATGTACAGTGAAACAACATGCCATAAACGTTATAGATCTTAATTCCCATGCAACTCTAGACTCAATCCTACATGTATGCAATGCATCAACATGAACACTCTGTTTTATGTATTTTTCAAAAAACATTACCAATTTTTTTTGGTTTTTCTATGCCTTACATGGATTGCATGAACAAATATGTTAGAATGAAAAATCTTTTTGGGATTTTCTATACCATGAATGATGCACATGAACTACTATGAAAATCAAACTAAGAAACAGAGAAAAGATGATTAATGTCCTCTAGAATCCTCCCCCAAACTTAAATCACACAGTCCCTTGTGTGTATAAAAGTCCAAGAGAGAATTCTAGACCAGCAAGCAAATTAAATATGCAGCGGTATATACAAAGGTAAGTGTTGGAGCGAGTACCTCGGAAGCCAAAGAAGTTGGTTGTGGAGGCGTTCATGGACTCTAGAGTGTAGTTGGTTGGATTTGGTTGCAACTCGACCTACTGCATATCGAGTTGGGACTTCGAGTTCTGACACTGGGCATTTGGAAGCTGGGACTTAACCCTGGGTTGGTGGAGTTTCCCACTCGAGTTCGATTTGAATATGAATTTTTTCACTTTGAATATGAATTCGATTTGACCAAATTGAATTCGATTTGACC
Organism: Lepidium africanum; assembly: GCA_900406405.1. Lineage (NCBI taxonomy): Eukaryota > Viridiplantae > Streptophyta > Magnoliopsida > Brassicales > Brassicaceae > Lepidium > Lepidium africanum. The sequence goes on along the minus strand of OVAX01003850.1, from coordinate 6,683 downwards.
AAATTGAATGCAACTTTGTTTCTCCACTTCCAGTGGCTTGATTTGTGGCTGCAATTTCTTTTCCTTAGATTCTTGAATCTGCAATTCAAAACTCTTTCCACTCGGCAGCTCTGGTGCATCATTAGACAAACTCCATAGAGTTTCTTTATAAGAAGATTTAAGAGTAAATAATTGAGAGAATAAAGTTCTTTGGATAGTATCAGATTTAGCAAGGAAATTCGATGACTTGTAAGAGTTGTGCTCTTGTTGCTTTCCTTTCTTCTTTGTTCTTGATAGATTTCAGAAGGTGTCATAGGAACAAGTATTACCTTTCTGCCTTTATGCTCAAACGAGTACTTATTTGTAGAACCATCATGAACTACTTGCCTATTATATTGCCAAGGTCTTCCAACTAGAATGTGACTTGCTTCCATTGGTAGAACATCACACAACACCTCATCTTTGTATTTGCCAATTGAGAAAGGAACCAATACTTGGTTTTGAACTTTCATCTCACCCTTGTCATTGAGCCAATATAAGTCATATGGCTTTGGATGCTTCATAACATTCAGACCAACTTTCCTAACTATATATTCACTTGCCACATTGGTGCAACTTCCCTCATCGATGATGAAGCTACACATTTTGCCTTACACAAGACACCTTGTTTGGAACAGATTTTCTCTTTAAGCTTCTACTTCTGTCTTGGCTTTCACGTTGGGCTCTTGTTCTTGAACATGAAGTACCTTTTTAATCATCAAGAGGTCTTCTTTAATAGCACTTTCCTCGTGGCATTTGGGGGATTCGGGGGGTTTTTCTTCATCAACTGATTCATAACATCCATTTTTGGAAGAATCATCACCCTTTTGTTTAGTCTAGCACTAGAAATGTGTCCTCTACCATGACACTTGAAACACACGATCTCACGAGTTCTTATAGTAGTATTGAAAGCTTCTGTTCTGTTTTTGAAGTCCAAATTTGCAGAGGCTGGTTTAGAGACTTCCTTAGGCTCAAAAAAAGCTTTTTCTCCTTCACAAAGCAATTATTGGATGAACTAGCTCCAAATGCAGACCTTGAACCCTTCCTTTGAGCTGTTGTTCGATCAGATTGGCGTTGTGAGAAATCTCCTCTAAATTACCATAGCTTTGCATCATTCTGTCTTGAATGTCATGATTTAGACCACCCAAGAACCTAGCAATGGTTGCCTCATCATCTTCAATTTTATTGGCCTTGAACATTAGAGATTCCATCTCTTGAAAGTAATATTCAACACTGCTGCTTCCTTGTGTTAAACGTCTCAGTTTTTGGTGTAGCTTTCGGTGATAATCACTAGGCACAAACCATTTCCTCTAAAGTGCCTTCAGCTCTTCCCAAGTATCAACACGTGGATCTCTATTTATTTTGCGAGTTGTAGTGACCTGATCCCACCAATTTAGAGCATAACCATAGAACTTTGTAGCAGCTAGCTTCACCATCTTGTAATCTGTATAATCTTAACAATCATAAATCATCTTGATTTTCTTTTCCTATTCCAAGTAAGCATCTGGATCATTCTTCCCATAGAAAGGGGGAATTTTCAGCTTCATGTTCTTCATGTCATTATCAGATTGAGTTCTAAAATGCCTTGATCCATTTAGTGAAGAAACATCGTCATGATTATCAGTTCTGGTCTGTCTTTGAAGATCTGGATCTTGATTTTTAGTTCTCTCTAGATTTCTCCTTGACCTAGGTTCTCCTTCTAGATGATCGATTCTCTGATGCAACTCGTCCCCTTGTTTTCCCATCATTTGTTCTACCTTAGTTAAAACTGCTTCCATAAACAGCTTATTGGAGTTGTTGATGTTTCATTCAGCATTTTCTTGATCCTCCATTTTGTACCTGAAACAAAGTAAAGAAAGCAAACTGGCAACAAGTTCTCACAGAATTTGCAAACAATTATATGAGCAGACACATTTTAATTCAGCTCTAATACACAAAATTATAGTAACACATGAAATCTCAACCTAGCAATTTAGTTCACAAGCTGGAATGTGAAGAGTCATATTTTTCGTGATGAAGAGATCAACACCAGAGTTTGATCAATATAAATACTAGTTCAGCAATTGATTCTATAACATATTCAATTCAATAGAATGAGCAAAAAACCAATGATTTAATCTAAAAGCAACAAACCTAGAATCTCAACGATTTTAATGAGAATAACAGAGAACAATTGACCGAATACAGAGATCAAATGTTTTAAGAACATATCTGATACAGTAGTAGGTGAAGAGACACCAATCAGATTCGAAATAGTAGAAGATGAACAGAATCTAAAACTGCAAATAAAAGGTAAAAGGAACGAGATTACCAAGTTCTTTGTGGTGCTCCGATACCACTTGATACACTCTTACCTAAGGAGCCCACAAATAAGTTGGTGTGAATGCCTCAAAGAACAGAGAGATTGCAGAAAGTCATTATGTTGGAGGCTGAAAGTGTTGTCTAAGAGACAAACAAGTAGTAAACTTGTCCAAGAGAGGAAAAGAGACTCAAACCAGAGGCTGAAGTTATAGCAAATCGAGTAAAGGTGTTGAAGATTCAACAAGTTTGATTCAGAAGTTAAAGAGACAACTTAAGACTCATGATTTTAGAGAGTTTGATAAAAGCTTTTTATTTATTTGTGATGCAAATCCAGGATGAATTACATTGAGAATTCTAAAGAGTTTAAATTGGAAAGAAAGACTAGTCAACAAGACTAATCTCGCAAATGAAAGCAGAAATAAATGAAGACTTGTCTAGAAAATGAAACAACAATATATGATAGATTAGAAGGACTCTTGGATTCTCCCACGCCATCGAAAGAGTAAATAGGCCTTACTTTTGCTTGCTAGAATTCCATGGGAATCATCAATGGGCCATTTGAGAAGTGGGACATTTGCCTCCTTAAAAACCTTTCGAAGAAAACCCATTGGGACAAAACTTGGAGGAAGGAAAAAGAACACAACACGACTCACTTATCCATCGATTGATTCGTTATACTTCTTTTTCATAGCTTCTTAAGTGTTTTTGAACCAATCACCAATGACTTCCTTGTAGTTGTTAGCCATTATGCCTTGATTAAGCTCCAAATGTGTCATGGTGCTTGGTTGCTTCTTGATTCCTTGATTGATGCTACTCAGTATCATATCAGTTCCATTACTATTCTGTTATCTTCCCACCAGATTTTTTTTTGCACGCCAGGATACAAAGGAGTACGAAGACTTAGCAGTTGAGGGAACATTTTGAGGACAAGAAGTAATTTGGCTCACCTGAATAGTGAACTGGAATCTGCGACCATGTCGGAGGTGGGTTGAGTTGTACTTCTAAACCGCAAACAAACCACTTTCAACTTGACTTTAACTGAACTCAACTGCTGAACTTTGTTATACTCGGTCGAGTTTGCTATGTGAACCGCATACACCTCAACTTCAACTCGGCATTAGTAGAACACGACCCACTGAACTCGCTTGGAATGACTCGAGGTATGCCTTCTTACTTTATAACCTGAGCTAAAGAAAAAAGACCAGCTTTGCTAGAGAGAGAAAATTATTTGCAAGTGAAGTGTGAAGCAATGAGGAGCTGAGCTTGAGTATATATAGAGGAGTGAGTTAAGCTCCATGTGATCAGCTTCTAAATTCAAAATCTAAAGTAAAAACAAGTGGAATCTAACGAAAGCAAAAGTATATATGTCCTTCTGGTCTCCCACTCGCCAACTATGTTTGTCCTTGCTCCTTCTCCACCACACATTTGAATTCAGCTCAATTGTGGCCACAAAACACTAAACTCGACGGTACAACTCGAAGTAACCATGGTCGAGCTAGGTAAACAAACCATCTAAAAGCCTGAGTTAGTTAACTCAATGGTTCCACTCAATGTAACTAGGGTCAAGTTCAGTTAACCATAGCTTCTAGAAGCTATATCTCATTCCACTACTCTGCTCAATGACTTTCCCGTGCTCTGTCAACCCATTTCATGCTTGAAAAAATATTGAAATATTTATAGAGCATGTTTAGTATGAAAACAGGGGCTTAATCCTAATGATTAGTCATTACTGCGATGATTAAGTGATAACAAGGTTTTTGCCACCTAAATTATCAAATCCTTGTAGCATAAAGAGTTATCGAACCAAATGGGTGTGAAGCTAACACTCAGGATTGCAATAGACTACTCTAATTCAAGTCATGCAGCAAATTTGTAGCACAAACAGAAATTAAAACAACTAAGCATAACCAAAGTAAAACCATGCAGAAATAAAGAAATATGAAACATAATATTAAGCTAAAAACAGAGCAAGAAATAAAAGTAGCAACATTAAGGTGATAAACGATAACAATGATGAAGATGGGTTCATGAGGAGTTAGGATAATCAATCTAAGCAAACCCAGGGGCCAATCACTTATCCAACAACCTAGTGAGCTGATCTCTAAGCCAAGTAACATAAGCAATTAAGAATCATTCTCATGAAGACTAAACCTCTCCTTTTTGCTGCAACAAAATCCATTCTCATGGTGATCCATAGTAAAGGAGGCATGAAAAAGTCCATTAAGCCTAACTTACTCCCTAAACAAACTAATCTCTTAGGCAAAGAAGCAAATTCCAATCCTAGGTTCTATCAAGCATTAACACAAACACCCTGTAGGCATGGAATGCATAAGATCAGATTTCAAATGGCCAGAATGAAATAAGCATGAAGTGCACCTAGATTGGAGAGATCTAACATGAAAGAGTTTGAACAAGTGATAAAATCCCCAGATCTACAAAGATGTAGCCCATCTCCTCAATCACCCTAATGAATCTACTCAGATTTTGTCACCAAGAACATAAACCCAGAATTCAAAATAAAGTGCATAATCTTAAAGAGCAAAGAAAGATATAAAAATTAAAGCCAAATACTTAAAATTAAACCATATATTTGACTACCAAAATAAAGAGAGTTTTGTGGTGTTTTTTCTAAGAACAAAGAGGCAAAAAACATGGATTGGATTTTGTGGGTCTAAAAGGGGTATTTATAGCCAACAAACAAACCCTAAAAAAAGTCAACATGGAGAAAGAGTCAACAAGATGGAGTCAGAAAGACGACTTGACCTCTGCACAGCGAGTTGAGTGGGCAAGTAGAACTTTTCCCAGTAGAAATTCTCAACTCTGCCTCTATACAACAAGTCATGAGGGTGAGTCAAACTTTTCCCAGCACATATTCTAAACTGTGCCTCTGAACATCGAGTCGTGAGGTGATAACAAGATTTTTGAGGTCAAGTTATCAAATCCTTATAGTATATAAGGTTGTCGAACCAAAGCGTGATGTTAACACTTAGGGTATGGATAGCTAACTAGTTCAAGCCAAAATCAATGAAAACAGAAGGTTAGAGCAATTCTGTCAAAATTGGCTCAAAATGCAAGATGAAAGCAACAAGAGAAAACATGCAGAAAAATGACTAAGTACAATGGAACAGAGCTGAAAAAGATACAACTTAGACAAGCAAAAACTAAGAAATTCAGAAACAGAGCAAGTAAACAGCAGAAACAATGGCGAGTTGCAGAGTATAAATGAAGATGGGCTAGTAAGGAGAGTGAAGTCAGTGAACTAGTTCAACAAAGCAAGAGCTCATATGCAGTTGTGAGGAAACAGTTGGAGTTTTAGGTACCTTGGGGCTGAACTCGCCTCTCTCTTGAAGAGTTAGGCTGAGCTCGCCATTCCTGCAGGCTGACTAGGTGGCGAGTTTGAGCTGTTTGTGCCTGATTGAGCTGTACTCAACCTATGTTATGCCTGAAGCATCTTCACCACGACCGTTCATGAAGCCCAAAAATTTAGCTTGATCCATAAATGCTCAGTGACAGTTCTTTCCTTGTCTGGTCGAGTTCCTGCACATTAAAGACATAAAAACGCAAAAACCTTGACTCGAATAAAAAGCTTAGTTTGAGCTCGTTAGTTAAAGTTTCAAAATCAAGCTAAAACAATGAAAAGTAGTGATGATGTGCTTAAGTGAATAAGTAGAATAGACACAAGAAATTCATTTAATTTGATTCTCATGATTTTTCTTGTGCTATCACTCACTAAACACATCACCCTTCACCAAAATGAGCTAATCCCGAACTCCAAAAATTAAATGACCAAAAAATTAAAATTTAAGCGAGATGTTCTAGCAAATACAATGAAAAACTTGTAAATAAAAACAAAGGATATAAAAAGGATAGTCATGGGATTGCCTCCCAAGTGCGTTTTTTTTGAGTCTCAAGTTTGACTCTTCACACCTATTTGATTTATGGTGGATCAAANTTGATTTAGGGTGGATCAAAGAGAGGAGGTGGAGTCCCCTTTAAAATGGTTCCAGCAACCGTGAAAAGCTTAACTCTCTGCCCATTCGCTGGAAGATCATCTCCATCCTTGCTAACCAAAGCGATGGCTCCACAAGGCATAAATGTTTTGATGTTGAAAGGTCCTGACCAATCTGATTTGGGCTTTGTATTGAAGATAAGCTGCTTGACTTTAACGAATGGCTTATGACGCTTGCTGCTCTTCACCTTGTACTCCATTGTTCCATCCATATATCCAATTGGTTTCAAGACTATATCAGGCCCAAGATTCAGTGGTGGAGGCTTGCTCAGCTCTTTAGGAGGCGAGTTGGAAATCTCTTCGCAAGCAAACAGGGATTCAAGGCTTTCCCCATCAACAACCTCCTCAAATATTG
>OVAX01003849.1:0-16696 GCA_900406405.1 Lepidium africanum | reverse complement strand
CTCTATAAAAGGACTTATATCATGGCTGAAAAACCGGAAAAACCATGATATATCAATTCTCCATTTAATGATCCATCTTCAACGTTTTCATCACTAGCAACTCCTCCCTGCAGTGGTAATTGAGTATCTTCTAGATTCTCTTCAAGTTGAGTCTCTTCTATCTGAGTATCTTTTGGATTCTCTTCAATCTGAGTCTCTTCTGGATTAATGTCTACAATCTACTTATCTTTTTTAGTCATGTTACCACCTCTAGTCTTTCTATTTTTACGGTTTCCCATTTAAGATTACCTGAAACAATTAACAAAGTTGGTGAGATACAACTTACAAATGACATAAAGTACTTATTGAAACACACAAACAAAGAAAGCAACAATTAGACACAATTAAAAGAAAACCAAATTTCCAGTTTAGCAAAAAGATTATCATTCAATTATAGCAATAGTACATAAACATCATTCTTTCAAACATAAATTCCTTCACATCCAGCTCTGGCATTTCTAGTTGCCATGTCAACAGAAGCTGGCAATGGTCCAACATCCACGTATCCATCTTCCTCACTGTGTCTTCTTGTAGGACCTCTCATAGCTATATACCAACTGGATTCATCATTTACTTTTGAATAAAAATCCTGCTTGGTTTGAGAGGCTAATATGTATGGATTATTTGAATATAATGCTTGACTTTGTCTGAGGTTTACAAGTGTGAATCCATCTTCTTCCTTTACGCCATTAACTCTGTTTGCCCATTCACACCAGAATAAAGGAATATAAATAGGTTGTAGTCAAGCAGAATAATTTGGACCACCCGGCCATAGTTCGTTACAAGATCAACCACATGAGAAGTGTCCATTGCACTAGCTCTACACATTGTTGTAGCCTCATATAACACCCCACTATTCTGAGGTTGCCTATCAATATAAGTAATGTGAAACCGCAACCCATTGATTATGTCCGTGTAAGACCTTATGACTCGGCGAGGACCATTTGCTATCAACTTAAGTCTTTCTTCATGTTGTTCTGAACTCAAAGGGAACCTATAACAATCAATTAAGTCTCAGTGTATATCCAACACATCCATTTATATAATCTATTAACATCCAGCAATCTAAAAATGAACTTGCATGTACTTTTAACCAAGAGGCAAATTCGTTTATATGAGTAGACCATAATTGTCGCATCACGTCTGCATCTTTCACTAGAGTCTTGCAGATGTTGGAGGTGCATGCTGTGATGAAAATACAATGTAATATTAGAACTGCTCTCACACTAAGAATATGAAAAATTAAAACATAAGACTTGTATTCACTTACTCCACATAAGGATCTACCAAAGCCATATTATTAATCACAGCAAGGTGGGCTATGTTCTTCTCCTTCTCAGTAAAAGTACATGATGTGGCTATGGATATAGGATGACCCTCTAGTATAGAACCACTCTCATACTCAGAATTTCTCTTGGGTTTCTCCTCAACTCATGTTGTTTTTTTCAAAAACTGATTGCAGAACCGAATGCATTCCTCAACGAGATAAGCTTCAGCAATGCAACCCTCTGGTCTTGCAGGGTTTCTTACAAAATCTTTTAAGACTTTCATATACATGTAGACAAGAATAATTAAACATGAAAACCAAGACAGTTGATTACATAATATACAAATAAATAAGTTATAAATTGTACCTTTCAAATGGGTACATCCAACGAAAATAACCTGGACCGCATAATCGAGCTTCTCTGCCTAAATGAACTGTCAAATGCACCATAATATCGAAGAAACTTGGAGGAAAGAATCTCTCAAACATGCACAGAATTTCAACAATTTCACTTTCCATTACTGTAATTGTCTTTCTGTCTATAACTCGTTCGCACAGATGATTAAAGAATGAACATAACCAGAAAATAGTGATCCTTACACCATTAGGTAATAAACCTGCGTATGAAAAGCATAGAAAATTAAACCATATAACCTAATGATACAACAATTTGAGTTAAATGAATTAATATTGTACCTTTAAGCAAAACTGGAAGAAGCTATTGCATCAACACATGGTAATCATGTGATTCAGTCCTTGAACCTTAGATTCTTCTAATTTCACACACCTAAATATATTTGAGCAGTAGCCATCTGGACCTCTGAAGTCAAATAGGCGCTTCAAGAATAGTTTCTTCTCTTTGTTGTTCAGAGACCAAGGAGTTGTAGGCAGGTACGTTCGTTTTCCACGGGGTTGAGGATGTAAATCCTTTCTAATTCCAAGCATTTGTAGATCTTTACAAGTGTTAAGACCATCCTTTGATTTTTCACAATGCCACATGGTAGCAACAAGACTAGCACAGACATTTCGCTCCACGTGCATCATGACTAAACTATGTCTAACCGGCACCTCCTACACAAAATAAAGACAGATAAGGAAAAGTAGTGCTTAAATATATCAATTCACAGAAGATAAAANAAAAAAAAAAAAAAAAAAAAAAAAAAAAAAAAAAAAAAAAAAAAAGATCACTTAAATCATACCTTCCAATAAGAAAAGTTGAAAAAGATGGACCGCTTCTTCCATCTAGATAGTTCCTCTGCATCTAATTGTTCTTCTTTTTCCTCTGATTCACTTGATTCATCATCAAGATCCAAGACTGATGGGACAGAGGCTTTCAACTTCCTCTTCTTACCAGTAATTTTCATATTTCTGAAATCATTATTGTAATTTTTGAGTAATTCGTATATGTTATGACCACTCAGAATCCTAGCTCTTCTTTCATGCTCGGTTTTACCATCAAACCATGTTTTCTTTCCTCGATAAACATGTGTAGTTGGCAGACCCTTTCGGTGACACATGTATACGTGTTTTCTACCATTACTTAACCACATACTATATGTGTGTTTCCCACACACAGGACATCCCATTTTTCCTTTTACTTTACAGCCTGCAAATTACCATATGCCGTATCCTGTATGGTCCACAACAGCATAGCTCTTAAAATGAAAGTTGTGTGACTGAATGCATCATACGTTACCTCTCCCTTCTCCCACAATTGAATTAGATCCTCTATAAGGGGTTCTAAGTAGACATCTATATTGTTACCAGGTTGAGTTGGACTAGGTATTAGCAATGACAACATGATGTTCTCGTCCTTCATACATTTGTCAGGTGACAATTGTAATTAACTAGCAAAACGGGCCAAGAACTGTAGTTAACATTACTCAACATAACTCTTGTTAGTAAAATGCCATCTTAAGTCTTTCGCCATCTCCTCTGACTTAAACATCCTTTTTAGATGTGGAATTATAGGAAAATATCTAAGCACTTTCTGTGGAATACCTTTCTTGACATGACCAGTACGCGTGTTAATCTTCCACCGTGAAGCGTTGCATTTTGGACAATAGTCTAGCTTCTGAAACTAATTTCTGTATAGGCAGCAGTCATTCACACAAGCATGTATCTTCACATAACCCATATCAAAATATTGAAGAAACTTCTTCACATCGTACAATGATGTGTGCAGGGCATTATCCTTGGGTAGTATTTGTGGCAAAGTTTCAAGCAGTTGATCAAAGCTTCTGTCCGACCAACCACTCTGTGTCTTTAGCTTAAATAGTGAAACAATCGCCGAGAGCTTGATGTGGTTAGTACGATTTGGATGTACTCCCTGGTATCACTTCTCCATGATGATACCAATCCTCCCGCATCTTGTAACTACAATCCATTCCCCTAGTTACAAGATTATCAACAACAACAGCAGCTAACTGACGAGTTACGTTGCGACAGTCAACGCATGGACAAATTATCATCTCGTTTCCTCCTAAATCTGCAGCTACAGACCTCACAAATTCCCAAGCACCTTTCTCATATCCAGGATCAGCTCTTCGGTAAAGTCAGTTAATGGTAAACAACAATGAGAAACTTAACCTCTATTAAACCCCATGTATGAACCTAAGTATTTATTGCTTTCAGTTACCTGTGAAGATGAACCCATGACTTCTCGACCATTATATGTTTTAACCCATATGAAACACAAACAAACAGAAAAGAATGACTCAAGTACCAAACAAACACAATGACATACACATAAGAAGTTATAAACAATCAAGTTTTAAACCAATTGTGAACAACACTCAAAAACAACCAGGCTTACATTCAAGACATACTAAACCAAGCAAGAAACTTAAATTTGGATGGGATGAATTATAACCTGAAGATAAGTGGTTCTCTTGCTTATCTTATTGTTTGTGATCTAATGGATCTCTAAGTCCAAATATGTAACACGATCCAACCTCCAAAAAACATGAAAGCTTGGATTAAGTAATGCATGAAAAGAAGCCAAATACATAGATTTCAAACGAATGATAACTCATCTGGTTTTTAAAAAATGAAAACTTGGAGATGAGAAATGCAAATGGATTCAGAACATCTCCCAGAAAATCAATGATTACCTGAACAATCAACGTAGGGAGTTTCTTTCTATGGTCACCTTCAAGCTGAATGACATACAACATGTTAAAGATATGAAGTCATCAGAATCTCAATTATTTTTCAATTTCTTGAAATCATACATATAAGCTATATTAAACGGTTCAGAACAACACCCAGACAACCAAAAGAACATAATCATTATCACATGAAGAAAATCAATTAAAGGGTAAACAAAGATAAGATCAGTATGAGCAATCATATACGATGAAGCAAATAGTTTGACAAACACGAACAACCAAAGAATTAAAAAAAAAAAAGATCTTTAAAACAAAGCTCGTTGAAACAAAGATAGTTCAACAAACAAGAAGACTCACAAAAACAAAATCAAGGAACCAAAGAAAATCGAACAAAAAACTCACAAAAGCTATATATCAAGGAATGCTGAAGAACAATAAATAGATAAATAGAAGAATCAACATGCAAAGAGGACTCAATTTAGGATTCAATTCAACAGAAGAGAAAGCCCAACTTTCATAAAACGTAAAATTGACAAAGAAATTCTGGGTACCAAAATTTCTTCTTCTCCTTCGATTTTCTGGGTACCGAAATTAAAACAAGATTACCTTCACACATCAAAATTCTAAGGTTTCTTCTTAATCTTGTTCCACACAACGATTTCAGAGAGAGTTTGAGTCACCGATTTAGAGACAAATCGAGGCTGTTGAGGATGAGAAGATGACCGGAACAGGGGTTCGAGAGCTGCTGTTTGCCTTCCTCGTGTGAAAGATTTTAGAAGATGTAAATTTTTTAAATCTGTGAAGTATCGAGCTTCGGCTTTCAATACTTACTATGGGGGAAAACAGAAATTCCACTAAGTATGTTTACCTCCAAAGCAATATTTCAGCTACAATAATGTTTTTAGTTCCCGCTTAATGAAAAGTAATCCTAGCGGTAATATAATGCTAGTATACAGTAATGATCAGTTTTTTCCATTTTTATTAGCATTTCGTGAATTAGTGCTACCGTATAATACTACTATTGCATGTTTTTCTTGTAGAGAAATCTACTTAAGCATGGAACCAACACCTACATAACGAGAACCATAACTCGGCAAGGCATTAATTTTAAATCTCCATAGCATGATTTGTAAACCTACAAATCATGCAAACATTCAATCTACAAAAGATACTTATGGAACCTACATAACATCTTCCAAAAACCTACTAAACTTCGACAGTTTGTCTACATCCACCAAAAAAGTTTTTTGGTTTCCGCGCGCTGACGTGGAATTACTCATTAATGGCAGTTTCGTAATATTTTTTTGGTTTTCAAACGGAATTAAGAGTAAAACTGCCTTATATCACCTCAAAAGACTAGATTTGTAAATAATATCTTTTTAGAAATTAACCCATCTTTCTAGGCTAGTTTTGCAATTCACCCTTTATTTTTTCAACTAAAAGATGTGTTCAAAATCTCCCAAAATCACATTCATAAATTTTTTTAAAGAAATTATTAACTTTCAAATAACAAGAAATTTTGTATGATTTTAATAAGCTAGTGATTTAATAACCGGAAATTATGTATTATTTTAAATGATTTTATTGAAATTTTAAGTTCAATTTGAATAACATATGATTTTGTTTTTAAAAACAAAATTACCTTAAACTTCAGTTTCAATACACCCTCCTAAATTTTCTGTGTGGGATGAGACCAAAAAAAGAAAAAAAAGTCTTCGGAGTGGGCATCGCAGAAAATGATGTCTAAGAGCCAGCTAATCAGATCATGAAGTGATGTCCACGTTATCTTAATTTATACAAATGTTGTTGATGTTGTTGCCTCTACTCTAGCAAACCACAATGGAGAATTAAAGTTAAAATTTTACAATTGTTGAAAATATTCCTCTGAATATGGTGAAAACAGTGTTGTGTGATCAACTGGTAACATATCTAATATTTGCTACATACATGTTAAAATCTCATATGTGCTAAAAAATTTCAATTGCTAACTCTTATATATACTATATTATAGGGTGAAAAAAATCATTGCATTGTGAAATAGATCTGATCAAAAATTTAGAAAATCTACTTGAACAAAGATCAACGAAAATTATAAGTAATTTACTATATTATTTATAAGAAACTTACAAGTTTAATCAAAATTATAAGTCATTTATCATAAAATTATTTATTCTGTTATTATATTAGATATTAGAATTATCATATCTCAATATTAAATCAGTTGTATTTTTAAGACACTATTGAGAGTTTTACATCTAATTAATATAATATACGTTAAATATTCATTATTATTATTATTTATTTATAGTAAATAGTATACACTACATCAAACAAATAAAACATAACTAAGATAAATAATTTTTAAATACAAGTTTAAATGTCTAAATAAACACATGACCTATATTTACCTGAATAGACATATGTTTATAAATTTAAATGAACATAAATCTAAAAATTAAATGACTAAGAGTTTAAAAACCTAAAACGAATATAGATTTAAAAACTAAATGACTAAGAATTTAAAAACTTAAATGAACGCGAATTTAAAAACTTAAATGAATACGAGTCTATAATCCTAAATAAATATGAGTCTAAGAACCTAAATGACATTAGTTAAAAAAATTATATACTAAAATTATAAGGCATTAAAACGTAAATCAACAGAGATCAAAAAATATATTTTGTGTATAACACCGGTCATCATTATAAATTGATTTATCAAGTATATATATAATTAACATATTTACATGTACAAATCAAACCATGAATAAAAAAATAAAATAAAAATAAAACATATAAATATTCTAAATAAATTTCAAAAAATCTACAAAAATTCATAATAATTTTCACAAAAACGTATCTCGTGCATAGCACAGAGCATCATCTAGTATAAACTTAGAGGGTGTATTGAAACATTGATTTTAAGTGATATGGGTTTAAGTGGCAAATCATATGTTATTCAAACAAGAATTTCTACAAATCATCTAAAATCAAGTGTTATTGAACAAGTGATTTTAAAAAAACACAATCAAATCCACTGTTATTGGAAAAAATTTAAAAGTATGATTTTAAGTGATTCTATGGGATTCTAGAGTTATTTAGAGAATTTTCTTAATTAAAAGACACAAAAATCCAAATCTCATAGTTTTAGGTGGAGTTTTAGATGATTTTGTCACAAAGCATAAGAATTTCCCTAAATTCATCTAAAGTTATCTGAAATTTCATAAAATCTAAATCATTCACAATCATTTAAAATTTATGGTTCAATACACTCCTCTTAATGTGGTAGTGTTCAATTTACAAATCTGTAGGCACTCGGGTTTGATATCTCTCTGATACAAGTGGAGAAAAAAACAATTTTATGATATGGATTTTGGCTATGGATCGAGCTCTATCCAATTGTTGACAATATATATATATATATATATAAACTTAAAAGTTTTAAATAAAAACAAAATAAATCTTTACAATAACCATTAAACAACATATCGAGTGATCACCCCGATTCTAAAAATAACAACAAAATTTTTTGGCGATAGCTATCACTGGTAATTATTGCCATGCAAAATATCATGACCTAGTATCAAATTTACTTTTTATATAATATAAACATAAAATAATTAGATTTATTATGCCCCTGCTTGTACAGTGAGCATATTTCCATGGTCATTAATTAGCTTGAGTGATGATGCGTTGATACTCACCAATTCACTAAGTCATTGTGTAGTTCAAGTATTTTGTTATTTAATATTTTAATCCAGAGCAGTTTACAAGTTGCGGAACTTAAATGTGGCAAATCTAGACCTAAATTCTGTATGAGACATTAGTTCATATTTGAAGGATGAAAAAATGTATATGAAAGACAAAAATAAAAAATTTAACTAAATATATATATATATACTAGTGTGAGGCACTTGCCCATGTATTAGCTATGTAGATCCACCGGTGTGTATGTATATAAATGTACTATAATTCGTGTAGGAAAACGTAAGATGTAAATAATTTATTATTTTCATCTGAATATGATCCCGGATTATAGTTTCACATATGACTCTGAACTAGGAAGTTTCGGTGCATATGGAGGCCTGAGGCAAATGAGATGGCCAAACGAAGTAGCATGGAATTGGTAAATGAGAATTGTCAAATTGAGACCAAAAAATAAAAATAAAACTTACTATACAAGTCAAGAAAAAATTTCAACATCAACATGCATTGGTATGATTGGCTCTTACTTATAATTTCACCATATCCAATTAATTACGAAGACTCTTTTAGTCAGCTCAACTTTTCCGGTCAATATAAATTCCTTTTACATACAATTTCACCAGCCACTACGAAAACTTTTTTTTGTCTTAGCTTAAATATATATATGTTTTTGTCAACCTTACTAGCTCTTTCCATTAATGGAATCGATAAAGACATAATTTATAGTAAAATTGTTTTCACTATAGCTAGCGGGATTTGAATTCATCATTTGGTGTCAAACTAAATTAGGGGTAAGCCAACTAAGTTACCTACTTTTTGGCAAATATATAAATTAGGGATGTTAATATAGATTTGTAAACCCATTTAATAAATAGGTATGTTGAATAATTTCAAATTCATTTAGACCTATTTATAAAATGGGTTTTAATAAAATTAAATATGTACTTAAGTTGAAAAAAAAATACTCATTTAAACCTATTTATTAAAGATATATATAATATAATAAAAAAGAATCGGTAAGAATAACCTTGCATATCCATTTTTAATAATGGGTTACGTTAAAACAATTTTGCAAAAATACTCCTTAGTTTTTGAAATTTTGATTTTATTCTTAGTTTTTTCTTTGTCAACAATTGGATCGACAAAATATGACCTATAACTTATATACTCCAACTAGAGTTAGATACTTTTAGTTTGTTTTTCGAAAAAAAAAGTTTTCCTGCCCAATTATACTTCTCAGTAAAAATAAATTTTCTCGTTAAAAAAAATTTGGTGGGGTAAAAAAATTTGGCGAGAAAAAATGGAAGTACTTTGTTTTTTCTTTGGAAGATTTTATTGTATTAGTTTAGGATTCTTTCGCTGCCAATGACCTCTAACTCGATTATCGCCGGTTATGATTTTCAAATGAGCTATACAACTGTTATTTATTGTAATAATAAGTTTTTATAAATTAGTTTTTGTTTATTCTAAATTGCTTTATGTTGACTTATTGGTTTCATATACACGATGTGGTTTTCAAATTTCAACAACAACAAAAATTATGGTTTGATTATTTTGAAGTTTAAATTAGTTGAAATAAGTGAAAACATTTAAATGCTAACTAACTTAAATGGGTTAAATAGGTAAAAGTTAATGGGTTAAAAACTTTTAGATGGGATTAATTGAGGTGGGTTTTAAATGGGGTGGATCTAAATGAGGTAGGTTTACCCATATTAATAGTGAATGTAGAAGAAGTGATGATTTTAGAGACGTTATTTAATAAGCACTAGAAATGAGAGCTGGTTTTTCGAAAGGTCTAGAGAAGTAAGTTGGGTTACTTTATTAAATGATGAAGGAACCTGACCTATGAAGCCACTGGAAAAAAGAGATAAATCATGTAGTTTGTTGAGACTGGCAAATTTCGAAGGAAGTGAATATGAAATGAAGTTGTTGTGAGATATAGATCAAGGTTATCGAGCTGAAGTAACTCGAAGAGACTATTGTTGTGCCTCAAAGTTCCGGTGAGGCAGCCCTTGGGAGTTGTAGCATTGTGACGTAACCCATTCCTATATCGCACTCGACACCAATAAACTCATTGTGGTTGCAACTGCTAGAATCAAACTCACTTTTGAACTCCATGAGAACTTTAATTTGGTAAGGGCTACAACCACCAAATGGAACAACAACAAGATCACTTTTCACTACACCTTTCTTGGAAGATCTTGATTTGCATGGAAACTATTTCACCGGTTCTTTTCAAGTTCCCAACTCCTCTTTTCCATCAAGGCTAAAGTCCCGTCGCATTGCAGATAACAGTTTCGAACCACAACTTTTAGAACCTATCTCAACTTTTAGAACCTAGATTTAAGCTATCCAATCGACTTGCTTATATTTTCCTCTCTCAGACTTTGGTGGATCTTGATCTTTCTGAAAATAGTTTATCACCAGTCTGTTTAAATTCAAATTCCGACATCCCATTGACTATGGAGATCTTGGTTTTGTCGTGGTGTAACATCACTAAATTTCCAAGTATCTTAAAGACCCTTGTGAACTTGCAACGTCTAGACATATCCAACAATAGAATCAAAGGGAAAATGCATCAGTGGTTATGGAACCTTCTATTAGAGAAAACATAGTTTGAATGAAGTTCATCATAACAATATCAATCAAAGCAAAGAGAAAGGAGTAATGGACCAAAACAATACAAAGCCCAAATCAGTTCAAATTAACTTATGGTTTCACAAACAGAGAGTGTTCCCTCTACAAACAACAAAAGCAAAACTTATGGTTTCAAGGAAAACGTACAATAACATACAGAGACGATCCCAACAAAGAATAGGTTTGAGATGCTCAGATCAATTGCCACGTGTAATTAGGGTTATGGTGAACACACTCTGTAACCTTCTATATAAATGCTTCCTCAATGTAACAGTCATTCTTAAGAGAGTAAAAATATAAGAAATTCAAGTTTTCAATCTTTCTTCATCTCTGGTTCATGTCTATCTTCATGGTATCAGAGCCATGGCGATGGAAATGTACTCTCCACCCACCACAACTATTGCTAACTGCGTTACTGTCAAACTCACCTCCAAAAACTACATCTTTTGGAGAACACAGTTCGAGTGCTTTCTGTCTGGACAAGGTTTGTTAGATTTTGTAAATGGGTCAGTCACACAACCGGCTCCAACTATCACAGTACCTGGGATCGGAGGAAGCTCAGCTGAGGCTCCAAACCTGACTTCAGCGGATGTGTCAGAACAGATCAGGTCATTCGAGGTTGGATTCTTGGCTCTACATCTGAAGAAATACTGGGAGATGTGTTGACGGCAACGAAATCTAGAGAAGCTTGGGTCACTCTGGAAAACAAGTTTAACAGACCTTCTTCAGCTAGATTATTTAAGTTGCAAACTCGTCTGCAAACTATCTCTAAAGAAGACAAAGAGATGAGCGGTTATCTAAAGGAAATTAAAGGAATTTGTGAGCAACTAGCTTCAATAGGCAACCCTGTTAATGAGAAATGAAGATCTTTTCTGCCCAACATGGTCTGGGTCGTGAATACGAGCCTATTAAGACGGTCATTGAAAGTGGTGTTGACTCCTTCCCTGCTCCCACTCTTGAAGACATCATTCCCAAGCTTTGTGGTTATGATGACAGATTGCAAAGATATTTTAACCGTTTATTTGTCAAAGAGCTAACTATTATCAAGCAATAGAGGCAGAGGAAGCTCACATGGACGTGGAGGTAACAACAGAGGAAGAGGCTCGTCATTCTCCACAAGGGGGAAGAGGATTTATTAACAAATCTCTTAAAACTCTGACCTTGCGTCTGGTTCTTCACAAGACAACATGCATGTTTGCCAGATTTGTGGAAAGTGGGACATCCTGCACTAAAATGCTGGCATAGGTTTGATAATAGTTATCAATATGAAGATCTCACCACTGCTCTAGCTGCTATGAAGATAACTGAAGTGACAGACAACTCAGGCAAAGAGTGGCACCCAGACACTGGAGCTTTTGCTCACATAACCAACACTCACTGAAACCTTCAAGAAGCTTTACCCTACTGTGGAAATGACTCAGTAATGGTGGGTGATAGTTACTACCTACCTATTACTCATACCGGCTCCTCAAGTTTGCCCAGCACATCAGATAATCTCCCTCTTAAAGATGTTATAGTTTGTCCACAGATCACTAAGTCATTACTTTTTGTCTCAAAACTCACTAAAGACTATCCCTGCTCTTTTGAATTTGATGGGGAATCGGTGTGTATAATTGATAAGGCCACAAGGAAAGTGTTGACAGTGGGAAGAAGCCATGAAGGGATTTATGTACTGGAGCAGTCATTGTGTCATGCCTTGTTCTCTTCTAGACAATAATATGCGAGTGATGTTGTTTGGCATAAGAGGCTGGATCACCCAAATAAAGACATACTCCAGCTCATGTCTCAGTCCAAGTCTATCAGCGTCAATAACACCTTTCAATGTGTGTGTGAGGCTTGTTTACTCGGGAAAAGTTCCAGAGTACCGTTTGCTGCGTCCTCCTCTTCATCATCTAGAATGTTAGAGAGAATACATTGTGATTTGTGGGGACCTGCACCTGTTGTGTCTAGTCAGGGATTTTAGTATTATGTGATCTTTATTGATAACTACACTCGATATAGTTGGTTTTATCCTCTAAAGATGAAGTCATATTTTTACTCCATTTTTCTCTCATTTCAAGCAATGGTAGAAAACCAGTTTCACTCTAAAATCGGAATATTCCAGTGTGATGGAGAAGAAGAATTCATTAGCCTAAAGTTTCTAAATCACTTAAAATAGTGTGGAATCCAAAAATACATTTCTTGTCCTCACACACCCCCAACAAAATGGGCTAGCTGAGAGAAAACACATACACTTAACTAAGTTGTACCTGCCGATGTTTGATAGCAAAATGCCACAAAAATTTTGGGTGGAAGCATTTTCACAGCCAATTATTTGATTACTTGCTTCCATCTTCAATCCTAAATAAGAAATGCATTCCGTATGAAGCTGCTTTTGGTCCCGTCCTGATTACGCTTCATTAAAAGTCTTCGGGTGCGCTTGTTTTCCTGTTCTTCGAGATTATTCCAGTTCGAAGTTTGATCCAAAGTCACTCAAATGCGTGTTTCCTGGCTATAATTCTCGATACAGAGGTTATAGGTGTCTTCTCCCTGCAATGGGATGAGTTTACATAAGTAGACATGTACAGTTTGATGAGTCTACATTCCCCTTTGCAGTAGATCAGAACTCCATGTACAAACAGAAGCTCACACCATTGATGCATAGTTGGCTACAGTCGTCAGAATCTTCATCAAAATGCTATGAGGATCAAAACCAATCTCCACCAAAATGCTCCACTTCCACAAGTCATACAGTACCATAACCGTTGGCTCCAGTTAATGTCATGCAACCTACAAACTTGATTTCGGACCAGCTAACCATTGAATCACCAGTTACATCTTTTCCCCAACAACCAGAATTGTCCATCACTATTGAAGTCGTAAGTTCTGAGTGTACGACAGGCTTAGAACATGATTCTATAGGCAACAACTTACTTTCTTCTCCTAGTGGGATGGATACTTCTAGTGATTTGTATCATCCTCCAACGACATCATCAAATAACATTCCCTCAGCTCGACAACATTCAATGATTACCCGCTCAAAGTCTGGAATTGTGAAACCAAATCCAAGATATGCTCTCTACTCCAACAGAATTACATAACCTGAACCTAAAACTATTGCTCAAGCTCTAAAACACAAGGGATTGACCAATGCAATGCCAGAGGAAATTGGAAACTGTAAAGAAGCTAATACTTGGTCTTTAATTCCTCGGACTTCTGATATGCATGTGCTTGGGAGCAGATGGATTTTTAGAACCAAGGTAAATGTTGATGGCTCTTTAGATAAACTTCGAGCAAGACTCGTTGCACAGGGGTATGACCAAGAAGAAGGTGTGGACTACCTTGAAATCTATAGTCCAATAGTTCGTACAGCTACGATACGCTATGTTCTTTACGTCGCCACAACTATGGAGTGGGACATCAACAAATGGATGTAAAGAACGCATTCTTGCATGGAAAACTAAGTGAAACAGTCTACATGGCTCTGCCTCCAGGATTCATTGATCCGGAAAAACCAGATCACGTGTGTCTCTTATATAAAGCTCTATATGGGCTCAAACAATCCCCTAGAGCATGGTCAACAAATTCACAACCTATTTGCTTGAATTCGGTTTCACTTGCAGCACCCTTGATCCGTCTTTATTAGTTTATATTAAAGGAACTAATGTGATTCTTCTTCTACTTTATGGAGATGACATAGTGATAATAGGAAATTATTCTGCAACTTTGGACAGATTATACTCTGAGATGAAACAGCAATTTCGAATGAAAGACATGGGAAGGTTACATTACTTTTTGAGAATTCAAGCACACTTTCATTCAGGGGGTTGTTTCTCTCTCAACAAAGATATACTGAAGATTTGCTTTATGTGGTGGAAATGAGTGACTGTACACCCACGCTCACTCCTTTGCCAATACGACTCGACAAAGTCTCTGATCAAGATGTGTTATTCACTGAACCAACGTACTTTCGAAGTTTACCCGGAAAGCTCCAATACCTTACATTGACTCGTCCAAACATACAGTTCACTGTGAACTATGTGTGTCAAAAGATGCATGCTCCTACTCTCTCAGATTTCAATCTCCTAAGACTCATTCGCTTTTAAAAGGAATGGTTACAATGGGAGTTCACTTCAACAAAGAAACAGATTGCATTGTACGAGCATATAGCGACAATGATTAGGGTGGTTCTCACATCACTCACAGATCCACAGGAGGATTCTGCACATTCTTTGGAACCAATCTCATCTCTTGGTCCTCAGAGAAACAACATACCATAAGCAAGAGCAGCACCGAGGCAGAGTATAAAACCTTATCTAAAACAGCATCTGAGATAAAGTGGCTTGGTTCTTTACTCAAAGCACTTGGAATACCTTTGCTCAAAACTCTTGAAATGTACTGTGACAAATTTTCGACTTTGTATCTTACTGCAAACCCAGCTTTCCATGCCAGAACCAAGCACTTTGACATGGATCATCACTATGTAAGGGAACAAGTAGCTCTCGGTACTCTAATTGTTAAACATGTTCCTGCACATCAACAAATAGCAGACATGTTCACAAAGTCTCTACCACACGAAGCGTTCAACTCTTTGAGATACAAACTCGGCGTTGATTATCCACCCACACCAAGTTTAAGGGGGCTGTTAGAGAAAACAGAGTTTTGAATGAAGTTCATCAGAACAATATCGTTCAAAGAAAAGAGAAAGGAGTAATGGGCCAAAACAACAAAGCCCAAATCAGTTCAAATTAACTATGCTACACAAACAGAGAGTGTTCCCTCTGCAAACGACAAAAGCAAAACTTATGTTTCAAGGAAAACGTACAACAACGTACAGAGACGATCCCAACAAAGAATAGGTTTGAGATGCTCAGATCAATGGCCACGTGTAATTAGGGTTATGGTGAACACACTCTGTAACCTTATATATATATGCTTCCTCAATGTAACAGCGTTCTTAAGAGAGTAAAAAATATAAGAAATTCAAGTTTTCAATCTTTCTTCATCTCTGGTTCGTGTCTATCTTCACCTTCCTCGTCTTCGTTTAGTGGATTTTTTTAGAAATTCTCTCAATGATTTTGAAGGTTCGAGGGCAGACATCTTAGTGAATTCATCACTCCAATTTTTGGATCTTCATTTCAATTTTTTTAAAGGAGCATTTCCTAATCCACTACTCTCTAACAGTTTCATAGGAAGCATACCACTTTCAGTCTGCAACTGCAATTCTCTCACACATCTTTATCTACCTTGCAACAATTTCACCAGTCCAGTTTCTCATTGTTTAAGTAACTTGACTTTACTGAGACTCTGGAAGAACAATTTGGAAGGAAGTCTCGCAGATATGTTGTATGTGGGTTCCTCACTGCGCACACTTGACATTTGTTACAATGGACTAATTGGGAAGCTTCCGAGATCTTTTCTAAATTACTCCTCTCTAAGGTTTATAAGGGTGGAGCACAATAGAATCAAAGACACATTTCCTTTCTGGCTCAAGTTTGGCCTAATTTGAGCATTGAGAGAGAGTATTATAACTTTATAACGAACCAAAAGAAAAACGTTATGAAGAGGAGTGCTCGGGTTTGGGTCTTTTAATTGTGTATTATGAGAAAGATTTCGTAGGCTAGATTAATGTCGGGTTCTTTTGGTGAGAGAGTAAAACCGAGAACATAAGACCATCATTATCGCAGGTATTTAGTGGGTTTTTTAGGGTAATTTATGATTAAAATTAAATAAAAAGTAATTAATTTAGGTAAGAAACGTTTCTTAATTAAGAAACGTTTCTTAATTAAGAAACGTTTTTGGGTTTAAGAACTCGTGATGTGGCGAAATATGAATGGTCGTAGTTGTAAGTATAAAACATAAAAAAAAATGGTGACATGCATTTGTTTTTTTTTTTTTTCTCTCTTTTTTTTTTTCTCGTTCTGTTCTCTCCTTCCGTCGCGATCGGGACCGAGAAATC